>OX596011.1:48358211-48608291 GCA_951394025.1 Heteromyza rotundicornis | reverse complement strand
ATTATAGCAATGGCAATGCTATCTGCCTCATCGCTTTCGTCGAGAAGGAAATATCTTGTAATCAATGAATTAAAACACACAAAATTTTACAATTTTAATTGTTCACAATCGCGAAGTGTTCGGAAAGTGCTTTTCACACCGGATAAAATAGCGGAAGGGTTCGGAAAGTCTTTTTGGATAAAAGTAAAACGAGAATCGATAGTAAAGTTACGTGAAGCAAACTTTGAGAATCGAGCCGCTGATCACGTTTTCAACTATCAGCGAAAACGTGAATCGTGGTCGAGTTCTACTGACACGCTTAATTATGTACAACTTTATTACATTTAAATTTACAATTTTTTCTTTTCTTTTTTCGGTTTCGGCCGAAAAATGAAAATTCGGCCATTTCAGTTCGGCCGAAAAAAATAATAAAAAATTTCGACCTTTTCGGTTTTGGCCGAAATTAAAAAAAAGGGATTTTGGTCGTTCTTTAATAAAAACATGTAAATTTAAAAAAAAGTATGTTTGGATGCTGCTAGCAAACCTAAAGTGATTGCAAATAATTCTGCAAAAAGTTATTTTAACATTTTTTTTTCAATTTTGATAAAAATTTAAATTTTTGGCCTTACTTTCGGCTGAAATTTCGAAATTTCGGCCAAAAACGAAATCTGGCCGAAAACGATATTTGATTTTTCGCCGAATCCAAAAAACGACCGAAACAGCATTTTTTGGCCGAAAACCGAAACCGATCAACGCGATCTTACCAAACTTGCGATTGGTGTAATTTAAATCTTACGACTTTATCGCGCAAAAAGCCTTTTGAAACTTTGTCTCTCATTAATGATATCAAACTGGATATAGTGCATACTTTTGTTGACCTTGGCGTCACAATGCATTTTAACCACCATATACATCTCACCGTTTATAAAGCAGTGGGGGTTCTTGGATTTATCAAGCGTTGGGCTAAGGAATTCAACGACCCATACACGACAAAGCTGCTCTACACTTCACTTGTTAGACCGATACTCGAATATGCAACTGTGGTTTGGAACTCTCAATACAACGTATAAAGCGACATGGTAGAATCTTTCCAAAAAAGTTTTTGTTATTTGCTCTTCGAAATCTGCGATGAAACTCACAAACAAACTTGTCGTCATATGTGGATAGGCATAAATTAATTGATCTTCCTACCCTTAAAAACGTAAAATTTTTCAATTACGGCTTCTTTTACAGGTATTCAAAGAAAAGTTGAAGTATTGGTTTGTTTACTTATCTATGACAGCCACTGTATATTCAAGAAAGAAGAAAAAAAACCATTTATAGGGAGAATTTGGGAAATTTTTAATTTTTTTACGCATAATTTTTGCTAATGTTTTAGGTTGTTGGAATACATAAATATAAACAATGCAAAAACTCTTTGGGCTCTAAAGCAAACCTTAGTTATTTTAGGTTTCAACTCTTTTTTGGATTAGATGCTTATGCTAAACAAATTATAATTTATTTTTTTATTATTTTGTATTTACACAGAAACGTACCTCTATTTCTTTGCGATAAAAATCTTCAATGGTAGGGTCGTATTTTTCGATGAAACACCCGGAAACGAATTGAACAGTTAAAGCAGACTTGCCGACGCCCCCTGATCCAAGAACAACAACTTTGAATTCACGCATAACTACTGTAAGTGCCAGTTATCTTTTTCTTATTTCGGCCTGATGATGGGCTTCAAAGTCCAAAGGAATTTTAAAAATGTTTTTTAAATTAAGACTATACAATTTTCGTCTTAATATTATTATAGCTGACACATGTCTACATATATACTTCTAAAAAGTAACTATGGGTATGACAAATATTGGTCTTATAAAAAAGTTTTGTGGACGTCAATTTAATGGCTAACAACACGCGGTTTGGTGAAAATTGGCGAACAAAGCTTGATAATCCAAAACAGCTGCACTACTTCAGTGGCAAATCAATTTATTATTATTTGTTACATTATATCATAGCCAAATCAGTACTTTGCCACTGCTATACATTCAGTTTTACTTTTTTTTACTTTAATGCAAGCTTTGGAAAACCTGTTCACTGTTTTATTAATTTAATCATGAAACATGAAATTTCACATATTTTAAAGAATCAACTAATTTGTATAAGTTAAGCGATGCCACCATTATAAAATAAAATATAAATATAAATTTTTTCAAACTTTCACATACACTCTCCGAAAACAATAATCCAGCAAAACAAGTCGCAGCTCACAGTAAATACATCAGCCCAAATTAAAATGCAGCCACCATTCCTTAATCTGTCAAAATCAGCTGAAGTTAGTGCTATGAAAAATTAAAAATTATGTTATATTTTAAAATGGGTAGTGTGAAATGAGCGTTGTGCAAAAATAATCTAGATAGTCAAATAACACTGTGCGACAAGGCAAAAAATAATGGGTTTCTGACAATTGGATGTGATAGAGGGACGAAAAAACAATATACTTGTAACGGGGTTTTGCCACATCAAGTCTCAAATTTTTTTTAAAGATGTCAAAGTTTATGGTTTTGCTTTAAAATTTTAACAGCATTTGGTTAAAAATTGACTCTATACCATATATGTGGTATTTCTATATTGCCAGTATAGTGAAATTACATTCACTGATATCAAGAGACAAAAAATATGAAAAAGTACATTCGCAGTTCGGATTTCTCTGTCAAACTAATAAAAAATTCAATGCTTGCTATTTCGCTCTTACAGTGAGCTCAAAACAGATTGCAGAGATAGCCCAGCCAATAATTGTACGAACTTTTTACGAAGATCGTACTTTACGAACTTTTCTCGATCAAAAATATTCGAGAAATGTCCGACATTCACTCGTATATTACGATAGTCGTAATTTCCTCGATAAAATATCGTTACCGTCTTCATAATCGAACTCGTTAACGGCTTAGTTAACGAATTCTTCAACGACTTCGTTTACGAGTCTTTTAACGAACAAACGAATTCGTTAACGAGCACATTTTGGTTCGATAACGAGATAACTCGTTTTGATGCAAAATTAGGAACGAAGTCGGACTCGTAACCGTATCGTTATCGTGTGTCGCCCACGATTGTTTTGTCTGCATTTCGATCGAAAATTTTTCGTTTTCGAGCTCTTTAACGATCAAATTATTGGCTGGGAGGTTACTGGCAATATAGAAGTATTACATAAATGCTGTATACTGTTAAAAATTTGCAATACTCTGTTAAAACTTTAACATCTTTTAAAAAAAATTTTAGAGGTTATGCAGAGATGCCAGATATTTTTCGGACCTCGTTGCCATTTCCACATTTTGAAGTCGCCCGAATTCGCCAAATTAAAAAAAAAATTTGTTAATAAAAAAAATACTTTTAGGTATATTTATTTTCATTTTAAAAAATTTTATTTCTTAAAACAAAAAAAGAATAAGATCCTTTTTTTAGTTCGATTTAATAGATTAATTTTTTGATTTTATGAGGAAAAATTTGAGAAAAGCAAATTTTGCCAACAAAAATTATGAAAATGTTATCGCAGCAAAATAGCCAATACGAGTACGATTATGGATATTTTATTCACAATTTTTCGATATTTTATCGAAATTTTTCTACATTTTATCAAACTTTTTCGATTGTTTGTCGATAATTTCCCTTTCCACTTCATTCCCGATTCAATTCACAATTTCGTTCCAATTCCACTTTGCCCCGGTTTTATTCCCATTTCGTTCCCGACATCATTTCCAATAAAATACAAGAATCGGTGTCCAAATCGATTAAGTATTTCTCAAGATAAAGGAAAACAGTACACATTTATCGCCCATTTTGTATGGGAGGTATGAGGATTTGTCGATATTTTATCGAACATTTTTCGATATTCAATGGATAATGTTTTAAAATTTTATTGATTTTATGTCGATAATTTTTGGGTTTTTTCAAAGCTGGGCATAGTTAATCGAGAATTTAACTTCGTTAATCCGGAAATAGTTAATCAAAAATTTAACTTCGTTAAATTAAAAAGTTAATTGCGTTGAAAAGTTAACTTCGTTAAAAGATAAATTAAATAGTTAAATTCTCTATAGAAAATTTTTTCCTTAAAAGCCGACACAATCGACTCAATATTTCGCCGCCGACCAAGCCGACACATTTGACGGCGGGCTAGGCACGCCTCGACTTGGAGCTTTAAATTTTTGTCAAAACACGAAAGAGTTCTGTGTTTACAATTTTTCAACAGTGTGGCTAGGTAGATTATTAAAAATAGTATGAATTCTTAATTTTTACTATTTTTTTTACATTCAATAATAAAAAAATATTTTTCGTTTCAAAGTTAACTAATGCTAGTTAATCGAAGAAATTTAACTTAACTAAATGAAAAAGTTAATGGTTTTCGAAATTAACTGAAACGTTAAAAGTTAACCAAAAATTTAACTTCGTTAATTAACTATTAACGAATTAACTAGTTAATGCCCAGCTTTGGGTATTTTTGGATATTTCATCGATAATTTTTCTAAAATTTAACGATTTTTAAATGGATTAGGGAATTAGGAAATTTTCGATAATATCCATTCCCTGATCCATTTAAAAATGTTGTTCCCTATACTTTTTTATACCGGATACGTTTCCTTATGGGGTTTTATAAGGTACAATGGACGGAGATGGAACGGCGACGGCCGCAAGAACTGTCACATAAGCATCTGTTGTGTGAAAAACAATGGAGACAGTTTTAACAGTCGGGACCTGTCGTTGTCGTTCCTTTAATATCTGTTGATATAAGATATTTCCGTGAGCAGCTTTAGGCTTGCAACACTTGGAGAAGTCCAAAACCGGAGTTTTTCAAGATAAAGTAATTAAATAATTAATTTTTTTTAGATGTGGCTTTTTTCAATACAATTTTCAATTAAAACAAGTGAGTACGTTTCAGTCTGTCAAAGCTGACTTATATATACCCTACACCGACTGAACTATTTTATATCCGCCATGTTGAATTTTGAAATTTCGACGTCAAATTCTTAATCAGCTTCCCCCAAAACCCCAGTATACCAAGTTTAGAACTATTTCAGCGGAATTAGGCTACATATTTTACAAAACACGATTTTCACTTATATGGGAGGTATGCGTGGCAGTCGACCGATTCCGCCTATTTTCAATACAATACTACTTCGAGGGCAAAAAAATGATAAATCCAAAATTTGGGACCTCTATCTATCTTCTAGCTCCTGCAATCGTGTTTACAATAAAAGAGGACGGTCAGGCGGACATACGGATATTGCGAAATCAACTCAGGAGGTGACGCTGATCAAGAATTAATATACCTTTCCATACCGGATACATCTCCTTCTTGGTGTTACAAACATCAGACGTAAGTGAATATAGCCATACCTCATGAGGTGTAGGGTATAATAACATATTTTATTTTCAAATGTTTAACCAAAATAAATTTTGACAAAAATGTTTAAAATTAACAAAAAATTACTAAAGCTATGAAAAAACCGGACAAATTTTTCCAAAAACCGGAGACTGGAGATTTGTTCAGATTCCCGGAGTCTCCGGGCAAAAACCCTGTGTGTGGCAAAAGCCTAAGCAGCTTACAGTTTGAAAACCCAAAGCTTGTCGAACTGTTAGTTCTCAAACAAATCTTTGATAAAAAGGTCAAATAATAAAGCAAATTGAAATTAAATGTTTAAAAAATATTGAGAACTGCAAAAATGCACGGGATGCAGCCGCCCAAGCTTTATTAATAGTTCTCAATATTTTTTTAAACATTTCATTTCAATTTTCTTTTTTATTTGCGCTTTTTATCAAAGATTAGTCTGAGAACTAACAGTTTAGCATGCCGTGGGTTGTCAAAATGTTAGCTGCTTACGGAAATATCTAATATCAACAGATATTAACGGAACCGCAACGGCAATTAAACAAAGCAGGGCATAGTTAATCGAGAATTTAACTTCGTTAATCCGGAAAAAATTCGTAAAAAATTTTTGTCCTTAAAAACGCATAAAAAACATTTTAACTATATACAATAGAATGCCTGCACTCACAGACCCTTTTTTCGATCGATTTCAGCCCTCTATATGCAAATTTAACTTAAAAAAAAAAACTTTGTAAAAATTTTACAAAACGAATTTGCCGACGCGCTTTTTTTTTATTGTCACTACGCACCCAGAGTTCCAAGTTGATTGGAAAATGTAGGCGGCGACTAAACAGTTTCGCGTCGACCATAATCGGCTTCAATCGGCGTGCGAACAAATCGATGATAATATCGGTTGAGCCGACACAATCGACTCAATATTTCGCCGCCGACCAAGCCGACACATTTGACGGCGGGCTAGGCACGCCGTCTCGACACGAAAGAGTTCTGTTTTTACAATTTTTCAACAGTGTGGCTAGGTAGATTATTAAAAATAGTATGAATTCTTAGTTTTTACTTTTTTTTTTACATTTAATAATACAAAATTTTTTTTCGTTTCAAAGTTAACTAATGCTAGTTAATCGAAGAAATTTAACTTAACTAAATGAAAGAGTTAATGGTTTTCAAAATTAACTGAAACGCTAAAAGTTAACCAAAAATTTAACTTCGTTAATTAACTATTAACGAATTAACTAGTTAATGCCCAGCTTTGCCATAAAAACTGCCTCCATTGTTTTTTACACAACATATGCTTATGTGACATTTCTTGCGGTCGTCCCCGTCCCGTCACCATTCATTATAACTGGCTTATAACCAGATTGTAGAATTTTATTAACATATTCTTGTTTAATTGTGTTATTAACTTACATTTCGTATTTCTTCAACAAATTTAATGATAATATAAAGTAACGATGAACAAATTCCTGACAAGTGTTGCAACGAACAAAAACTGTAAATATTAGCATTTCGTATGCTTTTTTAATACTTTTGCAACCTTGTTTTTGCTACTAAAGATTTGACAGCTAAATTATGCTAAAATGCAACACTCTTTTGATTCATGACCCCAGCTCGAAGCTGGCGTCAAAAAAACCCCTGAGAAAATATTCACTCTCTCAAAAAGTGTTCATTTTTAATTTTGCCTTGGAAACAACAACACTTTGACAGCACTCGGGGTTAATTGACGCCAGTGCGTCATTACCTATAAAAATTCGTTCAAAATTGGTTGAAAATGTGTTGAAAAAAAAATTTTTTGTAACATATTACACGATGCGGTAAACTTCTCGAATTTTGATGCGTACCGAATTTTTGAATGCGTGCACGAATGTGGTGAATTAAATTTTGATTAAACCATAATCGTACATATATTTCATTGCTTGGACAAATGTGCTTAGCGCACTTGAAAAATGTGTGTTGGAAACTTCTTCAGTTTTATTGAATTATAAGAAGGAAAATGTTGGAGGATTCTGTTTTTTGCGCAGCAACAGCATAAAAGAAACATTAAATGCTGGACATTATGCACTATCACATCAATGCCAAATAATGGTAGTGGTCAAGCGAAATTACTATTCACCCTTTTAGAAATTGACAAAAATAATTGTGATTCATGTGGCCCAATGGAAATTGGAGCTAGTGGTCAATTAATGTTACCATTACCCTTTTGAGTCCAAAATTGGAAAGAATAATGTTATTCTTGGTCCAGTGGAAATTGATGTCCACCTAGATCTACGGCTGCGAAGCATCAACGCAGCGACACAAGATATACAGGCTTTGCAAGTCTTCATTAATCGATGCCTTCGAAAATACTTAGGGAATTCACAAATGTCTCGTATTGTCGTATTGTCGTATCATCGTGTTTGAAGAAATGCAATTGTTGTGAGCACACCCATTGCAGAAAAAAATCTAGTACTGTCATTCCAGAGAGGGAGGGAAAAAGAGAGCGAACAAATTGTATTGGAAATGTTCAACCTAACCTAAATTCGTTCGCCACTGGATGCGTGCCACCATTCGCGGAGGTGCTGATTCGGCTCAAATCACGTTTAATGCATTCAAAATGCTTCTGGAAACCCCTGGGCCCGGCATTCGTCTGCTCGTAAGTGCAAGTGGCCATCTGGCCAAAGTTGATGGTCGCAAGAGTTTTGGAGGTCTCCACGTTCTTTGTTGCAATATTTTAGGCAAGTCGTGCACGTTTTATGCATTAAAAATAGTCCCTAAAAGAAATTTTAACAATTCCCTCTAATTACGATACGAGACCCTGTGAATTCCCTAACTATGCATATTCTGGTCGGTAATATCAAACGAAGAACACTCCAAAACCTAGTGTTGCTTGTTGGGTCGGTCACATTTTACACAGACCGATTGGCGATATCACAATAATTCGTGTTGACTGTAATCTTTAAGCGTGATATATGCACCTTAGCAACTTCAAGAGATCGATCCGAATCGTTTTCTACGATAGGCCACGTCCCGTGGTGGTGGTTATAATGCTGTCGCGGTATGGATTCGCGGCACAGTTGTTGTTGTTTTTTTGTTTCCCTTTTGTTCGGGGCGACGGGCGAACAAAATCGAAGGAACAAAATCTCACACGCACTAACCGAAAGAACGCACTGCACGATTTTATTGATTGTTAATTTTTTTTTATATAAATATATTTGTTTTGCTTAATTTGTTAAGCAAAACAAATTCGCCACTCGCGGGTGATATGCGACCGGCGCGCGGAAGAAGAAAGCTGAATATTTTGTTTGAGCTGTCAAAGTTCTCTTGCTTTCTTCTCCTTTCTTTCGCTTTTGCTTTCGTTAAGTTAGCTCAGTGAGCGGCGGCGATCCGATGAGGGTATTGCCAGCCTCGCCATTACAATAGTAAAAGGTCAAAACCTGGACTAAAGCTTTTGTACTTTTTGAACCTGTTTGAGGGAGAGGAATTTGAGAACATTTATGCTTTCGCCTATACGTACATGAGTGCCGCCAAAATGTATATTTCATTTTGGTGGGTGCAGGGGGGTATATGTAAATTGGCCAAACACACCTAGAAAAATCTGAAGAGATTTTTCGCATATAGGTATGGGTAAAGCCCCGACTGCGGACACTGGTTTCTGCGTAAGCCGCACTCTATGTATGTGGGAAGATAAATGGAAAGTGAGCGTCATAGGCGCTCATATATTCTAATTCTTTTAGTTCTTTTTGAGCAGGGAAGAAGGAGAGTGGCAAAAGCTTTGGTTTTCTAATTGAATTGAATCTTAAATTATTTGTTTCCAAAATTTGGATAATTTTCTTTCTTTTTTTAAAAAAATTGTATTTTTTTTTTGGAGTGGTGAAGTGGAGCTGTATGGCAACAGCAACGATGGCCGTCGGACTGTGGCTGGAGGACAAGTGTTCCAAAGGGAGTATTTTTGCGCGCTGGTTTAGTTTTGCCAGCTAGTGTTTATTTTGTTTTATTTTATTTGTGGCAGTCGGCCATTTAGTGTTTTGAATTTGCAGAATTGAATAGAGTTGGACAGGTTGTGTTCGGTCGTGATTTGTTTTGGTGAAGTGTTTCCGTCCTGGGAATTTCAAGTAGTTTGCTTGGGATTTGTTTGGCCGTTTTCCCCCCCTCTTCCTTATTCCTTTTTTTTTGTTTGTGTCGTCCCGCATCAGAGCCAAGTTGTTGCTGGACATCGAATTCTATCGAAGTCCAGCTTATGAATAGATTCTGCAAAGAATCGTGCGAGGGATTTCAGACAGGTTGGTCTGGTCCCGCAAATCAATTGCGTTTAAAGAAATATAATTTTTGGTGTATGAATAATTTCTTTTGGGTGATTGTCGGTTTGTGTTGATTTTGAAAAAGGGTTTGTGTTCGGTATTATTTTCCTTGTATCGGGAAAATTTCCGTTTCTTTTATATATAGTTATATATATACCTATATATATATCTATTGCGGCAGTTTCGGTGTAGTTTTTAAAAGAAGTTTATTTATCAGGTTTTCGTGTGTTCGTGTTGTTCGTTCGTCCGGGGATACCATACCGCGAGGGTCGTCTTAAATCCCACGCTTCGCGACTGTGCTATTCGGGCAAATAGGGAATTTAATTATCGCGTGGGGATTTTTGATTTTAGTTTGTTTTAAAAAGTTTTAGTTCAAAATAGTTGCGATAAGCTGGCGCCCAACGTGGGGCTATTTTGTTTAAAGTTTTTTTTTAAATATTAACTTTTTTTAAATTTTTTTAATAAGAAATTTTTTTTTTTTGTTATATAATTTTTTTTTGAAAATTGATTTTTTTTTGTAATATTTCTTTTTCTATTTTTCGGGTTTTTTTTAATATTTTTTTTTTGTGTGTTGTATTTGTTTGTATTATTTCAGTTTTTTATAATTTACTAATTTGTCTTTTTATTTATTTAGCTTTTTTTTAATTTCGCGGAGTTTTACCGGCGGCAGAACTCGGGTCATCTCCTTCGGTGAGTTCGTTCCTTTTTATTTGCAAGGGCGGTTCGATTTTTTATTAATATTTTTTAAATTTCCTTAAAATTTAATTTTTTTAATTGTTTTTTTGAAATTTTTGCGTTTACTAGTGCCAAATAGCTTATAATCAATTTTAAATTTTTTTTAAAAAAAAAATTAGTTTTTGAATTTTTTTTTGCTTTGTTCGGTGGCGGCGCTGTCCGCTTTTAAAGTTTTTTTGGGGTTTTTTTTTATAATTCGCGTTTGTTTTACGAAATATATTTTTGTTCGACTAGGCATATTATTTTTGTATTTTTATTATAATATTTATTTTATATATTTATTATATTATTATAATTTGAAAGTTTTTTTTTAAATTTCTTTACCTTTTTTTTTTGGAAAATTCTGTGATCGTATTGAACGCTGGTTTCATTTTCTTTGGGGTTTCTTTTTGAGTTTTTTTTAAGTTTTTGGTTTTTTTGTCCGTCTGATTCAATATGGAGATTAACCGATTAAACCAAGAGGAACTGGCATACGAGATGGAGGCTCGTGGGTTGCCAGTGACTCCGGTGGAGTCCATGAGGAAGTCCTTGAGGGCATCAAGGCAAATAGAGCGAAGGGAGTCCGTGGATGTCTTTGCGGGATATCCGTTTGTTTTTGAGGAAGATAGGTTGGGTGTGGAGGGGAAGATTTCCGAAGTTGAAAAACTTATGGAAACCCCTCCCAAGGACGCAAAGTCGCCCGAATATTTGAAGATTTTGGCGAAATTAGAATGGGCGTTAGGTCGCCTTACTCGTTCGAGGCCAGCGAGTAAGGAAGAAGTAGTTGAACAGATGGCGCTCAAGAATAGGGTTCTTCTGTTATTGGGGGAACTCAACGAGGTGGTTGACTTGGGTGGTGACGGAGATGATGCCTTTGAGGAGAATCCAAGGCCGTCTCGACCACCCAAGGGGCTCAGTAGGGAGTCTGCGGTTGAGGGAGAGCCTTAACCCGCCCCGAGACCATCCATCTCGTTGGGTGAGGTAGGTTTTCTGAAGATAGAAAATTTATCGAAATGGGGTTTGAAATTCACTGGGGAAAGGTCCGATATGTCCGTGCATGCATTTCTGCAGAGGGTAGACGAGCTATGCGAGGCTCGGGGCGTTAGTGAAGCCCAGTTGTTTAGGGCAGCAGTGGAGCTTTTTTCTGGAAAAGCCCTGCTCTGGTTTAGGGATGTCCGCAGGACAGTTTCAGGCTGGCGAGAGTTGGTCGCCGAGCTGAAACTGGAATTCCTGCCCCCCAACTATGACGACATTTTGATGTCTGAGATTAGGCGACGGACTCAGGGTGGGACTGAGTCCATAGGTATCTATGTAGCGGCGATGAGGGGGTTGTTCGGTCGTCTGTCCGACCCCTTGTCAGAGAGGCGTATGCTGGGTCTGGTGATCGCAAACCTGTCCCCGTTTTACCAGACTCAGCTGGGCTTGGCTGAGCCTAAGTCTTTATCGGAGTTGGTTTCCTTGGGTCGGAAGCTGGAGGCTGTGCGGGCGAATGTGGAAGCATTCGTGCCGCCGCCCAGCAGCCGATCCAAGAATTTGTTGGAGCCAGACTTGGCGTACGTCTCTGCTGAACCCGAGGTTTCAGTGGTTAGGGCCCCTTTGCGTGACGCTAGGTTGGAGAGGAGAATTCAGGCTCCACCCCAAAATTCTTTTAGGTGCTTCAATTGTAAGCGGTTTGGGCATGTTTTCAGTAACTGCCCTAGGGAAATTTATTGTTTTGGTTGTAGGCGGCCTGGGTTTTTAAAGCGATTGCCCCCGATGCTCTCAGAGAGCAGGGCAATCGCAGGAGCGCTCGGACAGGGAGGCGGCCCCGAGAGCGGCTCCGAGGGCCCGCGAAGAGTCTGGAAATGGGGAGCGAGCTCTTGTGGAAGCAGGGCAAGAAGTTCGCGAGGTTTAGGTAGGTTGCCTGCGGGCAACCAGCTGGCTAGGGAAAATAGTGATAGGCCTCAGAGGCGTCCGTCCGGAGTATATTTGAGTTTCACTTTGTCGGGAAAAGATTTAGATAATAGGCCATATTTAGGCGTTAGGATTTTTGGAGTGCGTATGTTAGGGCTTTTAGATTCGGGGGCCACCAGGACGATTCTTGGTAGGCCAGTCTGGGACACATTAAAGTCCTGGGGGATAAGTTTATTAGCGTCTGCGGTCAGCAAGGTTGCGTCAGATTTTTCGCATAAAGGTATGGGTAAAGCCCCGACTGCGGACACTGGTTTCTGCGTAAGCCGCACTCTATGTATGTGGGAAGATAAATGGAAAGTGAGCGTCATAGGCGCTCATATATTCTAATTCTTTTAGTTCTTTTTGAGCAGGGAAGAAGTAGAGTGTTAAAGCTTTGGTTTTCTAATTGAATTGAATCTTAAATTATTTGTTTCCAAAATTTGGATAATTTTCTTTCTTTTTTTAAAAAAATTGTATTTTTTTTTGGAGTGGTGAAGTGGAGCTGTTGCCATCGTCGGACTGTGGCTGGAGGACAAGTGTTCCAAAGGGAGTATTTTTGCGCGCTGGTTTAGTTTTGCCAGCTAGTGTTTATTTTGCTTTATTTTATTTGTGGCAGTCGGCCATTTAGTGTTTTGAATTTGAGGAATTGAATAGAGTTGGACAGGTTGTGTTCGGTCGTGATTTGTTTTGGTGAAGTGTTTCCGTCCTGGGAATTTCAAGTAGTTTGCTTGGGATTTGTTTGGCCGTTTTCCCCACCTCTTCCTTATTCCTTTTTTTTTGTTTGTGTCGTCCCGCATCAGAGCCAAGTTGTTGCTGGACATCGAATTCTATCGAAGTCCAGCTTATGAATAGATTCTGCAAAGAATCGTGCGAGGGATTTCAGACAGGTTGGTCTGGTCCCGCAAATCAATTGCGTTTAAAGAAATATAATTTTTGGTGTATGAATAATTTCTTTTGGGTGATTGTCGGTTTGTGTTGATTTTGAAAAAGGGTTTGTGTTCGGTATTATTTTCCTTGTGTCGGGAAAATTTCCGTTTCTTTTATATATAGTTATATATATACCTATATATATATCTATTGCGGCAGTTTCGGTGTAGTTTTTAAAAGAAGTTTATTTATCAGGTTTTCGTGTGTTCGTGTTGTTCGTTCGTCCGGGGATACCATACTGCGAGGGTCGTCTTAAATCCCACGCTTCGCGACTGTGCTATTCGGGCAAATAGGGAATTTAATTATCGCGTGGGGATTTTTGATTTTAGTTTGTTTTAAAAAGTTTTAGTTCAAAATAGCGCGATAATGCTACGTTTCGCCACGTTCAAAAGAACAGCTGTTTTCTGTTTACAATTGAAATTTATTCTCCAGATAAAGTGCAAAAAAGCATGGGATGTAGCCGCACAAGCTTTATTAAAAGTTCTCAATATTTATACCCCCACACACACTATGGCAGGGTATACTAACACAACGTTTGTAACGCCCATAAGGAAGCGTGTCCGGTATATATATTCTTGGTCAGCATCACCGCCGGAGTCGATTTAGCCATGTCCGTCTGTCTGTCCGCACGATAGCGGTCGCAGTTTTGGAGATATCGACTTGAAACTTAGGGAACATGTTTTTCACTTCAAAAGTAAGAGCAAGTTCGAGAATCAGCCAAATCGGAGAAAAACTGGGCGTGGCTCCCATATAACGAAAAAAAAGGTCAACCTTTTCCAAGTCTTTTTTATTGCTGTTTTCGTTTTGTTTCAATTTTCTTTTTTATTTGCGCTTTTTATTAACAATTTGTTTGATTAACTGTTTGACAATATGTGGGTTGTCAAACTGTAATCTGCTTACGAAAATATCTAATATCAACAGTGGCAACATGCTATAACTTCACTGTCGAAGCGAAGTTATCTATAAGGCGGTATGTTGTAACTTTTTCGTTCGATAATACTGGTTTCGGAATTGTTTTCGAAGTCTTTTTGAAGGTTTAAACGCCATTTTTATTGTTCATACTCAAATTAAACAAAATAATAACCGAAATATTTTTTTTTCCAGCGCAATTGCGGATTTCAAATTTGTTTATTGCCAATTTACTCTTTCATAAATTTCTGTAATTTTGAAAATGTATAATTTGTGGATATTTTCTTGTTTAATTTACTATGCTGTGCTTCTATACAACAAATAAATTGTGTGCGAGTAGAAACGATCGATTTTCATTGAACTACAATAAAGTATACACACGTCATAGTTCAAGCAATTGCTTCGGCTTGTGTGGTTGCAACCAAAACACATTAATCAAAGTAGGAGTGACGTTTCATATATTTTTGAATATATGGTCTGTCCTGACAAAAAATGTAAACAAAACAGTTTAACCCTTATCCGATCAAACAAGCGTGACATGACAACCCCGCAGTTCGATATCCAACTCTGGCGTTTTGCTTCACAACAAGGCGGTTGGTACATTTGCACACTTCCGCCATTACCACACACTGCACATCGCTTTATATTTGAATTTCTCTTAATTTTATTTTCCAAATTCAAAATTGTCACACAAATTTCTTATTTTTAATTTGAAAATTTACGTTTATTTTGAGTCTAAGATTTTTTTAAGTAAGACATTATATGCATTGAGAGAAAGAGAGAAGTGTCAAAATCACTGCTACTTTGATAAATATGCTTTGGTTGCAACAAATAAATTGTGTGCGAGTAGAAACGGTCGATTTTCATTGAACTACAATAAAGAATACACACGTCATAGTTCGAGCAAATGCTTCGGCTTGTGAGGTTGTATATATAGTAGTTTAAACAAAGAATATCGTACCAGTGAAAAGGTTGATGATCTGCCGTAGTGGGCAGTGAAATGCATATAACTTACTTTTAACCTGGTGGTTGTTGTAAAAATTCGCAGCTTAATTGATTTAAGTTTCACTGAGCTTGAACCAGTCTATACGCAATATTCATTTACTTAGAGCTCGTTAAAATACAAATCATTTGCATTTACTCAAAACAGCATAAAACGTATTTCTTCCTTCAAATAATAACATTTTTATTCCTTTCGCTTCTCCATCACTCGCAATGCTGAAGAAAGAGCGCCAAGACACTTCAGACCCAAATCATCAGCACCCACAGTCATCTGAACGTTAACTGGCATTTTATTAACCCCGGAGATGCACATATGGGTGGACTATGGGAAGCTGCCGTAAAGAGCTTTAAAACCCATATTAAAAAAGATACGGCAAGTCAAAGATTCACGTTTGAAGAGCTTTCGACATTACTTGCTGGATAGAAAGCTGCCTTAACTCCAGACCCTTGAGCTCATCTAGTGGCAATCATAATGATTTGTTGCCACTGACCCCGTTGTTAACCCCAGCAGAGCCAGATTTAAGTAATGCGGTACAAATCGGTGGCAAAAGCTGAAGGTATTACATCAGCAGTTATTACACTGTGCGACAATTTTAAGGTTATGGAATCCGACCTGGTATCGGTCAAGATGGGTCGAAACTATTCATATAGAGTAGCAATTCCCTCAATGGGTTTTGCAAAGTTAGTTTCCTTTCCAAAGATATAGCGGCTTAAAGTTTTCATGTTTTGCTGTATTTTTCAAATTAATTTTTCGGCCACAACTTGCAATTTTTATAAGTGATAACAGTATTGAGCTCACAACTGCATCAAAATGGATTGATTTAAAGCCATTGTTACCTCTAACATAGCTTTTTTTTGACAATAGCTATCCTTTTTTTATAGAACAACTAGAGAGTGGACTATCTTCGGCTATGCCGAAGCTGAAATACCCCCACACAGTAGAAATATGGAAGTACCTCAAATATAAAAAATTTTGTCTCTAGACCCCATTTATAGGTGGTTCCGGAGACTCAAAATACGTTCAAAATCCGTTCCTAAAAATTTCCAATCAAATCCACAAAAAAAAAGAATTTGGTCTCAAGACCCCATTTTGAATCGAATACAACAATAAAAAAAAAAGTTGGAAAAAAAAGTAATTTTTTTTTATATGGGAGCCCACCCTAGTTTTTGTCCGATTTGGCTGATATTTGAACTTGCTCTTACTTTTGAAGTAAAAAACATGTTCACAAAATTTGAAGTCGATATCTTCAAAACTGCGACCGCAATCGTGTAGACAGACAGACGGTCAGACGGACATGACTATATCGACTCAGTTTTCGCACTCTATGTATGTGGGAAGATAAATGGAAAGTGAGCGTCATAGGCGCTCATATATTCTAATTCTTTTAGTTCTTTTTGAGCAGGGAAGAAGTAGAGTGTTAAAGCTTTGGTTTTCTAATTGAATTGAATCTTAAATTATTTGTTTCCAAAATTTGGATAATTTTCTTTCTTTTTTTAAAAAAATTGTATTTTTTTTTGGAGTGGTGAAGTGGAGCTGTTGCCATCGTCGGACTGTGGCTGGAGGACAAGTGTTCCAAAGGGAGTATTTTTGCGCGCTGGTTTAGTTTTGCCAGCTAGTGTTTATTTTGCTTTATTTTATTTGTGGCAGTCGGCCATTTAGTGTTTTGAATTTGAGGAATTGAATAGAGTTGGACAGGTTGTGTTCGGTCGTGATTTGTTTTGGTGAAGTGTTTCCGTCCTGGGAATTTCAAGTAGTTTGCTTGGGATTTGTTTGGCCGTTTTCCCCACCTCTTCCTTATTCCTTTTTTTTTGTTTGTGTCGTCCCGCATCAGAGCCAAGTTGTTGCTGGACATCGAATTCTATCGAAGTCCAGCTTATGAATAGATTCTGCAAAGAATCGTGCGAGGGATTTCAGACAGGTTGGTCTGGTCCCGCAAATCAATTGCGTTTAAAGAAATATAATTTTTGGTGTATGAATAATTTCTTTTGGGTGATTGTCGGTTTGTGTTGATTTTGAAAAAGGGTTTGTGTTCGGTATTATTTTCCTTGTGTCGGGAAAATTTCCGTTTCTTTTATATATAGTTATATATATACCTATATATATATCTATTGCGGCAGTTTCGGTGTAGTTTTTAAAAGAAGTTTATTTATCAGGTTTTCGTGTGTTCGTGTTGTTCGTTCGTCCGGGGATACCATACCGCGAGGGTCGTCTTAAATCCCACGCTTCGCGACTGTGCTATTCGGGCAAATAGGGAATTTAATTATCGCGTGGGGATTTTTGATTTTAGTTTGTTTTAAAAAGTTTTAGTTCAAAATAGCGCGATAATGCTACGTTTCGCCACGTTCAAAAGAACAGCTGTTTTCTGTTTACAATTGAAATTTATTCTCCAGATAAAGTGCAAAAAAGCATGGGATGTAGCCGCACAAGCTTTATTAAAAGTTCTCAATATTTATACCCCCACACACACTATGGCAGGGTATACTAACTTTGACACAACGTTTGTAACGCCCATAAGGAAGCGTGTCCGGTATATATATTCTTGGTCAGCATCACCGCCGGAGTCGATTTAGCCATGTCCGTCTGTCTGTCCGCACGATAGCGGTCGCAGTTTTGGAGATATCGACTTGAAACTTAGGGAACATGTTTTTCACTTCAAAAGTAAGAGAATCAGCCAAATCGGAGAAAAACTGGGCGTGGCTCCCATATAACGAAAAAAAAGGTCAACCTTTTCCAAGTCTTTTTTATTGCTGTTTTCGTTTTGTTTCAATTTTCTTTTTTATTTGCGCTTTTTATTAACAATTTGTTTGATTAACTGTTTGACAATATGTGGGTTGTCAAACTGTAATCTGCTTACGAAAATATCTAATATCAACAGTGGCAACATGCTATAACTTCACTGTCGAAGCGAAGTTATCTATAAGGCGGTATGTTGTAACTTTTTCGTTCGATAATACTGGTTTCGGAATTGTTTTCGAAGTCTTTTTGAAGGTTTAAACGCCATTTTTATTGTTCATACTCAAATTAAACAAAATAATAACCGAAATATTTTTTTTTCCAGCGCAATTGCGGATTTCAAATTTGTTTATTGCCAATTTACTCTTTCATAAATTTCTGTAATTTTGAAAATGTATAATTTGTGGATATTTTCTTGTTTAATTTACTATGCTGTGCTTCTATACAACAAATAAATTGTGTGCGAGTAGAAACGATCGATTTTCATTGAACTACAATAAAGTATACACACGTCATAGTTCAAGCAATTGCTTCGGCTTGTGTGGTTGCAACCAAAACACATTAATCAAAGTAGGAGTGACGTTTCATATATTTTTGAATATATGGTCAGTCCTGACAAAAAATGTAAACAAAACAGTTTAACCCTTATCCGATCAAACAAGCGTGACATGACAACCCCGCAGTTCGATATCCAACTCTGGCGTTTTGCTTCACAACAAGGCGGTTGGTACATTTGCACACTTCCGCCATTACCACACACTGCACAACGCTTTATATTTGAATTTCTCTTAATTTTATTTTCCAAATTCAAAATTGTCACACAAATTTCTTATTTTTAATTTGAAAATTTACGTTTATTTTGAGTCTAAGATTTTTTTAAGTAAGACATTATATGCATTGAGAGAAAGAGAGAAGTGTCAAAATCACTGCTACTTTGATAAATATGCTTTGGTTGCAACAAATAAATTGTGTGCGAGTAGAAACGGTCGATTTTCATTGAACTACAATAAAGAATACACACGTCATAGTTCGAGCAAATGCTTCGGCTTGTGAGGTTGTATATATAGTAGTTTAAACAAAGAATATCGTACCAGTGAAAAGGTTGATGATCTGCCGTAGTGGGCAGTGAAATCCATATAACTTACTTTTAACCTGGTGGTTGTTGTAAAAATTCGCAGCTTAATTGATTTAAGTTTCACTGAGCTTGAACCAGTCTATACGCAATATTCATTTACTTAGAGCTCGTTAAAATACAAATCATTTGCATTTACTCAAAACAGCATAAAACGTATTTCTTCCTTCAAATAATAACATTTTTATTCCTTTCGCTTCTCCATCACTCGCAATGCTGAAGAAAGAGCGCCAAGACACTTCAGACCCAAATCATCAGCACCCACAGCCATCTGAACGTTAACTGGCATTTTATTAACCCCGGAGATGCACATATGGGTGGACTATGGGAAGCTGCCGTAAAGAGCTTTAAAACCCATATTAAAAAAGATACGGCAAGTCAAAGATTCACGTTTGAAGAGCTTTCGACATTACTTGCTGGATAGAAAGCTGCCTTAACTCCAGACCCTTGAGCTCATCTAGTGGCAATCATAATGATTTGTTGCCACTGACCCCGTTGTTAACCCCAGCAGAGCCAGATTTAAGTAATGCGACCCTTTCTACTACAAATCGGTGGCAAAAGCTGAAGGTATTACATCAGCAGTTATTACACTGTGCGACAATTTTAAGGTTATGGAATCCGACCTGGTATCGGTCAAGATGGGTCGAAACTATTCATATAGAGTAGCAATTCCCTCAATGGGTTTTGCAAAGTTAGTTTCCTTTCCAAAGATATAGCGGCTTAAAGTTTTCATGTTTTGCTGTATTTTTCAAATTAATTTTTCGGCCACAACTTGCAATTTTTATAAGTGATAACGGTATTGAGCTCACAACTGCATCAAAATGGATTGATTTAAAGCCATTGTTACCTCTAACATAGCTTTTTTTTGACAATAGCTATCCTTTTTTTATAGAACAACTAGAGAGTGGACTATCTTCGGCTATGCCGAAGCTGAAATACCCCCACACAGTAGAAATATGGAAGTACCTCAAATATAAAAAATTTTGTCTCTAGACCCCATTTATAGGTGGTTCCGGAGACTCAAAATACGTTCAAAATCCGTTCCTAAAAATTTCCAATCAAATCCACAAAAAAAAAGAATTTGGTCTCAAGACCCCATTTTGAATCGAATACAACAATAAAAAAAAAAGTTGGAAAAAAAAGTAATTTTTTTTTATATGGGAGCCCACCCTAGTTTTTGTCCGATTTGGCTGATATTTGAACTTGCTCTTACTTTTGAAGTAAAAAACATGTTCCCAAAATTTGAAGTCGATATCTTCAAAACTGCGACCGCAATCGTGTAGACAGACAGACGGTCAGACGGACATGACTATATCGACTCAGTTTTCGCACTCTATGTATGTGGGAAGATAAATGGAAAGTGAGCGTCATAGGCGCTCATATATTCTAATTCTTTTAGTTCTTTTTGAGCGGGGAAGAAGTAGAGTGTTAAAGCTTTGGTTTTCTAATTGAATTGAATCTTAAATTATTTGTTTCCAAAATTTGGATAATTTTCTTTCTTTTTTTAAAAAAATTGTATTTTTTTTTGGAGTGGTGAAGTGGAGCTGTTGCCATCGTCGGACTGTGGCTGGAGGACAAGTGTTCCAAAGGGAGTATTTTTGCGCGCTGGTTTAGTTTTGCCAGCTAGTGTTTATTTTGCTTTATTTTATTTGTGGCAGTCGGCCATTTAGTGTTTTGAATTTGAGGAATTGAATAGAGTTGGACAGGTTGTGTTCGGTCGTGATTTGTTTTGGTGAAGTGTTTCCGTCCTGGGAATTTCAAGTAGTTTGCTTGGGATTTGTTTGGCCGTTTTCGCCCCCTCTTCCTTATTCCTTTTTTTTTGTTTGTGTCGTCCCGCATCAGAGCCAAGTTGTTGCTGGACATCGAATTCTATCGAAGTCCAGCTTATGAATAGATTCTGCAAAGAATCGTGCGAGGGATTTCAGACAGGTTGGTCTGGTCCCGCAAATCAATTGCGTTTAAAGAAATATAATTTTTGGTGTATGAATAATTTCTTTTGGGTGATTGTCGGTTTGTGTTGATTTTGAAAAAGGGTTTGTGTTCGGTATTATTTTCCTTGTGTCGGGAAAATTTCCGTTTCTTTTATATATAGTTATATATATACCTATATATATATCTATTGCGGCAGTTTCGGTGTAGTTTTTAAAAGAAGTTTATTTATCAGGTTTTCGTGTGTTCGTGTTGTTCGTTCGTCCGGGGATACCATACTGCGAGGGTCGTCTTAAATCCCACGCTTCGCGACTGTGCTATTCGGGCAAATAGGGAATTTAATTATCGCGTGGGGATTTTTGATTTTAGTTTGTTTTAAAAAGTTTTAGTTCAAAATAGCGCGATAATGCTACGTTTCGCCACGTTCAAAAGAACAGCTGTTTTCTGTTTACAATTGAAATTTATTCTCCAGATAAAGTGCAAAAAAGCATGGGATGTAGCCGCACAAGCTTTATTAAAAGTTCTCAATATTTATACCCCCACACACACTATGGCAGGGTATACTAACACAACGTTTGTAACGCCCATAAGGAAGCGTGTCCGGTATATATATTCTTGGTCAGCATCACCGCCGGAGTCGATTTAGCCATGTCCGTCTGTCTGTCCGCACGATAGCGGTCGCAGTTTTGGAGATATCGACTTGAAACTTAGGGAACATGTTTTTCACTTCAAAAGTAAGAGCAAGTTCGAGAATCAGCCAAATCGGAGAAAAACTGGGCGTGGCTCCCATATAACGAAAAAAAAGGTCAACCTTTTCCAAGTCTTTTTTATTGCTGTTTTCGTTTTGTTTCAATTTTCTTTTTTATTTGCGCTTTTTATTAACAATTTGTTTGATTAACTGTTTGACAATATGTGGGTTGTCAAACTGTAATCTGCTTACGAAAATATCTAATATCAACAGTGGCAACATGCTATAACTTCACTGTCGAAGCGAAGTTATCTATAAGGCGGTATGTTGTAACTTTTTCGTTCGATAATACTGGTTTCGGAATTGTTTTCGAAGTCTTTTTGAAGGTTTAAACGCCATTTTTATTGTTCATACTCAAATTAAACAAAATAATAACCGAAATATTTTTTTTTCCAGCGCAATTGCGGATTTCAAATTTGTTTATTGCCAATTTACTCTTTCATAAATTTCTGTAATTTTGAAAATGTATAATTTGTGGATATTTTCTTGTTTAATTTACTATGCTGTGCTTCTATACAACAAATAAATTGTGTGCGAGTAGAAACGATCGATTTTCATTGAACTACAATAAAGTATACACACGTCATAGTTCAAGCAATTGCTTCGGCTTGTGTGGTTGCAACCAAAACACATTAATCAAAGTAGGAGTGACGTTTCATATATTTTTGAATATATGGTCTGTCCTGACAAAAAATGTAAACAAAACAGTTTAACCCTTATCCGATCAAACAAGCGTGACATGACAACCCCGCAGTTCGATATCCAACTCTGGCGTTTTGCTTCACAACAAGGCGGTTGGTACATTTGCACACTTCCGCCATTACCACACACTGCACATCGCTTTATATTTGAATTTCTCTTAATTTTATTTTCCAAATTCAAAATTGTCACACAAATTTCTTATTTTTAATTTGAAAATTTACGTTTATTTTGAGTCTAAGATTTTTTTAAGTAAGACATTATATGCATTGAGAGAAAGAGAGAAGTGTCAAAATCACTGCTACTTTGATAAATATGCTTTGGTTGCAACAAATAAATTGTGTGCGAGTAGAAACGGTCGATTTTCATTGAACTACAATAAAGAATACACACGTCATAGTTCGAGCAAATGCTTCGGCTTGTGTGGTTGTATATATAGTAGTTTAAACAAAGAATATCGTACCAGTGAAAAGGTTGATGATCTGCCGTAGTGGGCAGTGAAATGCATATAACTTACTTTTAACCTGGTGGTTGTTGTAAAAATTCGCAGCTTAATTGATTTAAGTTTCACTGAGCTTGAACCAGTCTATACGCAATATTCATTTACTTAGAGCTCGTTAAAATACAAATCATTTGCATTTACTCAAAACAGCATAAAACGTATTTCTTCCTTCAAATAATAACATTTTTATTCCTTTCGCTTCTCCATCACTCGCAATGCTGAAGAAAGAGCGCCAAGACACTTCAGACCCAAATCATCAGCACCCACAGTCATCTGAACGTTAACTGGCATTTTATTAACCCCGGAGATGCACATATGGGTGGACTATGGGAAGCTGCCGTAAAGAGCTTTAAAACCCATATTAAAAAAGATACGGCAAGTCAAAGATTCACGTTTGAAGAGCTTTCGACATTACTTGCTGGATAGAAAGCTGCCTTAACTCCAGACCCTTGAGCTCATCTAGTGGCAATCATAATGATTTGTTGCCACTGACCCCGTTGTTAACCCCAGCAGAGCCAGATTTAAGTAATGCGACCCTTTCTACTACAAATCGGTGGCAAAAGCTGAAGGTATTACATCAGCAGTTATTACACTGTGCGACAATTTTAAGGTTATGGAATCCGACCTGGTATCGGTCAAGATGGGTCGAAACTATTCATATAGAGTAGCAATTCCCTCAATGGGTTTTGCAAAGTTAGTTTCCTTTCCAAAGATATAGCGGCTTAAAGTTTTCATGTTTTGCTGTATTTTTCAAATTAATTTTTCGGCCACAACTTGCAATTTTTATAAGTGATAACGGTATTGAGCTCACAACTGCATCAAAATGGATTGATTTAAAGCCATTGTTACCTCTAACATAGCTTTTTTTTGACAATAGCTATCCTTTTTTTATAGAACAACTAGAGAGTGGACTATCTTCGGCTATGCCGAAGCTGAAATACCCCCACACAGTAGAAATATGGAAGTACCTCAAATATAAAAAATTTTGTCTCTAGACCCCATTTATAGGTGGTTCCGGAGACTCAAAATACGTTCAAAATCCGTTCCTAAAAATTTCCAATCAAATCCACAAAAAAAAAGAATTTGGTCTCAAGACCCCATTTTGAATCGAATACAACAATAAAAAAAAAAGTTGGAAAAAAAAGTAATTTTTTTTTATATGGGAGCCAACCCTAGTTTTTGTCCGATTTGGCTGATATTTGAACTTGCTCTTACTTTTGAAGTAAAAAACATGTTCCCAAAATTTGAAGTCGATATCTTCAAAACTGCGACCGCAATCGTGTAGACAGACAGACGGTCAGACGGACATGACTATATCGACTCAGTTTTCGATGCTGATCAAGAATATATATACTTTTCCATACCGGACACACCTCCTTATGGGCGTTACAAACGTTGTGGCAAAGTGAGTATACCCTGCCACAGTGAGTGTGGAGGTATAAAAATTTAAATTAAACAGAAAAATTTTGGGTGAATAAAATAAAAAATTACAGTTTTTTCAACTTTGGTCACCAAATTGCTAACACGTTATAATTTGTTTGGTATAATTTGTTAACATAATCTGTTTATCTGTACATTACCGACAATTCTGCTGAAAAAGGTAACAAAAAAATTCATTTATAGTGGGAAAACCCTGGGAAACGCGCAGTGGTTCAGTTGTTGACGAGAACTGTCAAAAATTGTATGAGAAGAAAATTGCACAAAGTGAAAAACTTTGCGCGTCGATTTTTGTAACGGAAAGAACTGCACAAATGTTGTGCGATTGTAGTGATGTCGAGCAATAAAATTGATATTCGATTAATTAAAAAAGTAATAAAATGCGGCTGCAAATTAAAAAGAAAAATGTATAATTATACATATAAGTTTAAAAAAGAACTAAAGCTAACAATTGTTTGCAAAATAAAAGTTAATAGAATTTATAATTGCCACAGCTGTGTAGAATATCGTTGTAAGTGGGTACTCGTTTATTGTCTAAGTGAGTATGCTCACAAGACTAATATAGTTTGCTTCGAAAATGGCGGTAAGTAAACAAATTTACTTACCGCCGTCAACGAAAGTTTTTTCTTCAAATAGTTTGATTAATTTTCTTTTTTCGCTTATTTTAGGCATTTTTTTCACTTTAAACAACAGCTGTCAAAAATTCGAAGAAGAAGAAGAATCAAAAGAAGTGCACAAATAATTTTCTGGTGCGTTCATGAAACAGACCGGGGAAAACTGCGCTAGTCACCAACTGCACAACTTCCACTTTAAAATGAATACCCTTATTGATGTGAAAAATACAGTAAAGCAAGAAAACTTTAATCGACTGTATCTATTGAAAGGAAACTAACTTTGCAAAATCCATTGAGGGTTTTGCTACTCTATATGAATACTTTCGACCCATCTTGACAGTTACCAGGTCGGACAAATGTGTTGCAAAGTGTTACAAAAGCAGCGAAATATGGACGAAAAAATAAGAAATATCGACGATAGTTCTAATTATTTTTGTTGGTTTTTGATGTATTTTTTTACATTTCGCGGAGCTCTTGGTTTCATTTGAAAGCTGAGTTCAATAGCTAACAAGAACTTAAAACGGAACTTTAAAATTTCGAAAAACGATTTTGGCAGTCGATCTAGCAAAAGTCTCGAAAATCGACTTTTAAAAAAAAGTTCCCAGCTACTGGCACCCATTTACAATTCGCTGGAATAAATCGAAAATAAACACAAGGGCCCATATTCATAGTTAAATTAAGTTCCAACTTAACTTTAGTACTCTACTAATGAATATTATTTTTCCGGTTTAGTTGGTTTTGGTGAATTATTTATTTGCATGGTACGACAAATGATTGGTGATGTAGGAACATTTTTGCGACAGGCAAATTAAATGTAACCCAATCGATAAAATTTTATTAGAAGATAAATTCCGAGTCAAACCAAAATGGTTGCTCTCAGCCAAGTTGATAATCTGTTTTTGTTCGAAAAAAATAAAATCAGATTTTGCAATTTAGAATAGAGGCTCACATAAGGCTGAAGGCATACGTATTCTAAAATTTCTTTTAGATTAAAAAAGTTATGCCGCTATTAAGCCAAAACATCTTTCCAAGTCTCAATGACGATCGTCCTATTAGCGCTGGAAAAACTCAGCTACTTACATAGAAATTCTTATTTGGTTTTGAAAATTTTTTTTCCATTGTGCGTTTTTTAAAAATACAACAAATTTCAACATTATTTAAAATAAAGTGAAAGCGTACTAAGTTTTCATTTGTTCGGTTACAAATTGGTTTTGTGTCATAAGTGTTTTTTCTAAACGGTTGTTTTGCAGTTGCTTTAAGAGAATTAGCAAGTATAGAATATGATAAATACTAAGGTTAATATAAAAAGCGGTTCCTCGTTTTCGAAATACAATTGAAATACAAATTAAATTTGTCCAGTTGTTAAGCTGAAGAACATTTTTTTTGTTGATTCAATTTTTGTTTCTGTTTTTCTTTTTTAATTTTGAGTAACTGATAAGAATAAAACTTAAGCTTACAGTGTTCATTAATAGAAATAATAGAATATTTCTAATTTTTTTTAGGTTAGCTATAACATTTTATACAGTTCGACTATTTATTTAGGTGTGAGCAGTTTTGATTTTTGGTGTTTCTTGTTACGATTCGTTTTGATTAAGAAAGAAAACACTGTTTTTCTTAATGCCGAATAAGCCGGTTACTCGATCTATGGGAAGAGGTAGAACGATGAATACGACACCATCCACATTAGGGAATAGAGCCATGGCCACAGGATCCAATGGGGCAGAAGCCTTAAATCAACCGACAAATCAGACCACTGGAGACAGACACCCGGATAGTTCTCGAACTAATACGACAATCACATCGCCTGAATTCAGCAGCATAACCGCGCAACGGGTACGAAATGAATTTAGGACCGGTAATCAGGCACAGGCGCTGCATGACCGAGTAATAAGTTCAGGTACCATCGTAGGTGAGCAAGGGACTACGTTGCGAAATTACGTAAGTGCATCTGTAGGGGCCTCACAGGCGGGGTTAATGCGCGAAATACATGAGACTATTTCTCGGTTAGTACCAAGTCTTGTCAGGGATACGATACGTGCAGATCGTGAGCTCACGAAAAATCATACTTCTACTCCAACTCCACTTCCGGAGAGTAGCTAAGTGCAGAACGCCTCTGCCCACGTAACGTGTGAAACGTCCAATCCCGTCCCTAACTTACAGCCGTCCGGTCATGACTTTACGTCACAAAATCCGCAAAATGAAGAGCAGTTCGAACCCGCTATCGGACAACAGCAGCAACAACCACCACCACAATCACAACACTATCAGGCCTATGAATCAGCCGCAAATATTGCAACATAATTCGGCTAATTATGAATATAATATTAGAAATAGGTTTCCAATTCGGTATGAGTTACACAAATGGGGGCTAAAGTTCGATGGTACGTCCCAAACGGTATCGATCGAAGACTTTATGTTTCGGGTCAAAGCTATCCGTGAAGATTTTAATTGGCCCTGGGTCGAGCTCCTCAAAAATTTTCATCAGCTTTTAACAGGCGAAGCTTACGAGTGGTTCTGGGATTTTAGGAGGCAAAACCCACTGTCAGATTTCGAAAACCTCAAATGGACCATGGTGCAAAATTTTCGCAGACACGAAAGTGACTATGAAGTCCAACGCAAGATAATGGAGCGTAGACAACTTCCGACCGAGTCCGCAGAGACGTACCACAGCTCGATAGTGTCTTTAAAAAAACAAATGCGAAATGCTATGCCCGAATTAGTAAGGATAGTAAAAGACAATTTGAAGGACGAGATATCCCAACTAGTATTCCCAATCCCCATTTACAATATGGACCAACTTTTGGAGGAATATCGTTGCGCAGAGCGCAATATCTCGAAAAAAACAAAAAGATCGTGATGCCTACAAGAATAACAATATAAAAAAAAGAGGTACACGAGTTGGATGAAGTTGACCCTCAAAATCGTTATTTTGAGGCTTTTAATAGCAACGCACGCGAAAATCCAATGCGCCAAACTAGAAAGTGCTGGAATTGCCAACAGCCTAATCACAGTTTCTTTGAATGTCCCGCCTCTTTCAGGAATCTTTTTTATTTCAAGTGTGGTATGGAGAAGATTATTACACCGAAATGCCCAAGGTGTCTGGGAAACAAGCAGCGGAGCACCCAACAAACTGGGGAGGGCTGCTCGATTCAAACTCAGACCCAGTTGTAGTTTTGCCGTCCGTTCCCCTAAAGTCAGTTCTGTGTCGTATTTTAAGCATCGAAAATAGGCAAGTTAATGCCCTGCCAAAAACCAAGATTCGAGAAATGAAATTTTTAAAGATTTTCAGCAACCTAAGAAATTTTTAGACACTCTCGCAAGATATTTAAAAAGAAAGGCAGAACGTAAAAATATCGCTTGCGCCAATCTCCCGTATGAGACAGACTGTAGACCTTATATGGAAATCTGTTTCAGCAATCAACCAATTAGAGGGATTATGGACAGTGGCGCTACTGTCAGCTGTCTGGGTAAAAACTGTATAGAGCTGGTAACGCTATTTAAAATACCAATAATAGATTACTGCTCAAGTATTCAAACTGCTGACGGCGAAAGTCAAAAGATTGTCGGGAAAATTCGGACAGATGTCAAGTGTCGTGAGCAGGTCAAAAGTTTAACGCTATTTTTAGTTCCTTCGCTGGCACAAGAATTGTATCTGGGTATCAATTTCTGGAACTTGTTTGGAATTTCACCCTGTTTCATCAATAGTCTCGATAGTGATAGTGTCCCCTAATTTTGAAAGCCATTGTGAGATGTTGAAAGTAGTGGGTGGGCGCTTAACTGAGGCTGGTCTGAATGTCGAAGTCGAAATTCTGTTTCAAGGAACTAAAATATCTTGGGTATATCGTGGGGGATGGCCAACTAAAAACCGACCCAAAAAAAGTAGAGGCTATAGCTAGGATAACGGTATCAAAAAACGTGAAACAAGTCCGACAATTTCTGGGTACTGCAGGCTGGTATCGCAATTCATCAAAGATTTCGCAACATTGTCCTCACCCATAACCGACACTCTCAAAAAGTCCAAACATTTTGTCTTCACCCCTGAAGAAGTTGAAGCCTTCAATAAATTGAAACAAGCTTTAGTGTCCAGTCCTGTGCTAGTCAGTCCAAATTTTGAATAACATTTCTATGTCCAGTGCGACGCGTCCACTGTTGGATTGGGGGCGGTCCTGTTCCAAAAGGATGAAAACGATGAGGAGCACCCAATTGCGTATTTCTCCCAGAAACTTAATACCACTCAAAAAAATTATTCAGTGGCCGAGAAGGAATATCTTGCAGTCATAACTGCCATCGCCAAGTTTCGCCCATACATAGAGAAAATGCCCTTCACAGTCATAACCGATCACTCTAGTTTAAAGTGGTTGATGAAGCAAACCGATTTGTCGGGAAGACTTGCGCGATGGAGTTTGAAACTGCAAGGGTATTCTTTCGCAATTGAACACCGAAAAGGCTCTAAAAATTTTGTACCCGACATGTTATCACGGTTTGATATGGACGAACTTTATTTTTCCCAAAATTTAGACCTCATAAACTTAGAATCAGAAGCATTCTGGAGCGAAAAATATTTGGACTTAATAAAAACAGTAGAAACGTTACCGGATCTTAAAGTGATCGATGGCTTCATTTACAAGCGCACTCGTTTTTACGATGGCGAACAGGATAGCGAAGACCATTCCTGGAAGTTATGGGTGTCCAGCGAATTGACACAAAATATAATCTTAAAATCTCATGAAGCTAGCATTGCTGCTCATGGTGGATTTGCTAAGACGTTGGGTCGAATTAGACAGTATTTTTATTGGCTTAGAATGTGCACCGATGTCCGTGAATTCGTAAGGCAGTGCAGTGTTTGCAAGGAATGCAAGCACCCAAATCAAATATTGCGTCCGACCATGGGAGCTGAGGTCATCACTTCTCGGGCTTTTCAAAAAATATACATCGACTTTTTGGGACCCTACACCCGTTCAAAGTCCGGTAATTCTTTTACATTTATAGTGTTAGACCACCAAACCAAATTTGTTTTGCTCAAAGCGTTACGCAAAGCCACTTCTAAAGCAATTATAAAATTCCTCTGCGAAGAGGTATTCTAGAAATTTGGTGTGCCCGAAATCGTGCATTCGGACAACGGAAAACTATTTGTTTCTAAAGAATTTAAAGAGTTGACTGACACGTTCGGTATCCGCCACATGCGTACAGCATTACACGCACCCCAGTCAAATGCCAGCGAACGGGTGAATCAATCTATTTTGTCCTCCATTAGAACGACACTCGAAAATGATCAACGTGACTGGGACACGAATTTGTCGAATATAGAATGTGCTCTGCGATCGTTCGTATATTCCTCAATAGGCATGACACCTTATTTCGCCCTCTTCGGTAGTAATATGAAAACGCATGCGAGCGCTTATCATATTGCAAAACGATTAGATATATTAGAAGACAGCGAAATTACCATAATCCCAAAACATCACAAAATACAATTGATTCGATAAAAGATTAAAAAAACTTCACGATGCATATGAGCGAAACGTCAAAACGTACAACAAACGCAGTCGTGAAATCGTATTCCGGCCCGGGCAAGAGGTATACCGCAAGCACTTTGTCCAAAGTGACTTTGCGAAAGGCATCAACGCCAAGCTGTGTCGCCCATGGCTGAAATGTTGGATCAAAATTGTGGTCGGTAAAAGTGTGTACGAGGTCGAAAACCTCAACGGCAAAGTTGTTGGCATCATTCATGCCCAGCATTTAAAACAATAAAATCAAGGCTTAAGAAAAACGCTTGGTTTTGGTGAATTATTTGTTTGCATGGTACGACAAATGTTTGGTGATGTCCGAACAAGATGGCGGATCCAATATGGCCCAGTAGGGTATATATAAGTCGGTTTACCCGACTTAAACTTGGTATATCCTACGTCCTCTTTTCTTATAAACACGATTGCAGGAGCTAGAAGGAAGCTAGTGAAATTTTTGAGTTATCCTTTTTAGGCCCTGGATGGAGTTGGTATTGAAAATGGGCGGAATCGGTCGACTGCCACGCCTACCTCCCATATAAGTAAAAATCGTGTTTGTACAGTAATTTTAAAATTTCATCAAAACAGTATGAAATTTTGTATAGGAGGTTTTTGGGATCGTTGATTTCCAATATGGCCCGGTAGGTGTAGGGTATATATAAGTCGCCTTGCCCGACTGAAACTTGAAACTAAAAAAATCAGATAAAAACAAAGATACTTACTAAGTGCCCGATTACTGTCCAAAGTACTCAAAAATGCAGCTCTTTTTTTTTAACGACGAATCCCAACGGTCCCACTTACCCGCCCAACCGACCGAGGGGCACATCCGCATGACGCACGGATTTGGTGACCGAACAGCCGTAATCCGATCGCGGGTAAATATATTTGGAAATTCGTTTCAGCTACAGATTAAAATCATCAGCTGATAAAACGCATATTAATAAAACGCGAATTAGGTTATGAATGCAAGAGAGAATTCTTCCAAACATAACATAATATAAGATTAACGTGATAATAAACAATAGAATTAAAAGAAAATATTATGAAGCATCAGAATTCATGCGGCGAATATGAATTTGATCAAATATAATTTTTCTCTACTTTACGATATTAGATTTAACAAAAATACAAAGACAAAACAATCCAAACAGTTAATTTACAAGACAAAGATTACAAATATTAATTTTAGTATTTTATTTTTTTATACGAAATATAAAAAATCAAATACAAATAGAACAGTTAAGTAAACAGTAACGGAACGAATGTGAATTCAGCTAAAAATTTTGTTTTATTTGTATACAATATACAGTAAAAAACAAAATTCTGCTGAAATATAAATACAAAATACAACAAAAATACAACACTTTCAAAAAATCGACAATGCCGATCTTTGTGGAGTTTGGCAACCCTGTCATTTCGTTAGACCCTAAGCGGTTCAAAAACTCAAAGAGCAACAAAGGCTTAAGTGTGATCAAGTGCATTTAAAATAAAAGTTTTAGTTTTTTTAAGTGAATCTGACAGGTCAAAGACAGAATACAGGCTATTAAAATCGCTACAAATACAACGAAAAGGTTCATTCTGCGCGTAATTAGAACGGCACATACTTAATATCAAAGGAATGAAAGATCTGGAACGACGGGTTGGGATAGTAAAATCAATTTCTTGAAGCAAAAATGTAGAATTCAGAGAGCCATTTATCAATTTAATCAAAAATGTTACATTAAGCATCGTTCTTCTATTTTTTAGAGTAGGGATGTCCAAGAGTTTTAAACGATTTTCGTATGGAGGTAGGTTCTGATTCGGATTCCAGCGAAGGTTTCTTAAAGCAAATAATAAAAATTGTTTTTGAACCGATTCAATTCTGTCAGAGTGGCAGTTGTATTGTGGATTCCACAAGACTGATGCATATTCCAAAATTGGTCTTACAAGTGATATGTAGAGACTTTTGGTATCGAATGGGTCATTAAATTCTTTTGACCATCTTTTAATGAAACCTAGAACACCCCTCGCCTTATTCACACATAAGTCAATATGAAGATGAAAGCGAAGTTTTGGATCCATAGTAACACCCAGGTCCACAAAAGTAAAAACATTTTCTAGATTACAGTTATTTATATGATACACCGATAAAAGTTGGTGTCTTCTAGCAAATGTCATAAATTTACATTTTTTCAGGTTCAGTTCCATTAAGTTATTATCACACCAGATAGCTATACTGGTCAGATCTGATTGTAACAACTTATGTTGATCTAAGATGTCATAGGATAGAAACAATTTAACGTCATCAGCATATAACAGTACATTCGAATGTTTAATGACAGAAGGAAGGTCATTTATAAAAAGATTAAACAGAATAGGACCTAAGTGACTTCCTTGAGGAACTCCAGAGGTGACATCTATAGTTTTTGATGTTGATGATTCGAATAACACCTGTTGCTTCCGATTTGTCAGATACGATTCTACCCATTTTAAAATAAGATCTGGGAATCCGTATCTTTTAAGCTTTTCAATCAACAGATAATGATTACCTTTATCAAAAGCTTTACTAAAATCAGTATATATGACATCTGTTTGAAGATTCTTTGAAAATCCCTTTATTGTTAATGTAGAAAATTCCAATAAATTCGTAGATGTTGATCTACCTCTCAGAAAACCATGCTGTGAAGGAGATATTAATGTTGTGACCGAGTGAACCAATTGCTTTGTGACAACTTGTTCAAATAACTTTGGTATTGTGCTAAGTTTAGCAATACCTGCAGCTGCTAAGTATTTTGATACATCATTAAATCCCTTTCGGGCTTGACGTACCAATTTACAGATGCCCAGCTCTGTATCGCGGCAATCTTCGCAGGACCAACGAAGACCTTTTTTACCCTCGATCAGAGCGACTACTCTACCAGTAAGGGATGCACATTTGACGTGATAAAAGCTATCGCATAGCCAACAAGAGACCATGCGTTCGTTATCGACTTTAATGGCACACTTACGGAAAGAGGAAGTCATATTTAAATGCAAAATTTATAAAAAATAAAATACAAAAAGTGTAAAAAAGTGTAAATTGTAACGAGACAAAATGTTGACTGGGAAAAGGCACTTTCAAATTATATTAAAACAAGTGCCTGAAAGTATGCTCTGAAAATATGATCAGTCTGAGAATGTGGAGTCTATATAAAGCTGGTGACACAAGAAATGTCAAAGTGGACAATATAAGCAAAAACAAAAAAAAATTCCAATTTTTGTTGTTATGATACTTAGCTGACAGGAATTCACGGAAATATAGCACAAAACTTTGTTATTTGCACAAAACTTATTGCACTTAGCCAGAATTTAATTTATTTAATTTATTTAAAAGGTTTTCAAAATAATTAACACGGTATAACTATTTAAAAATATTTACTCAAATCGCAGCAAAAAATTCACTTATGAACAAGTTAAACAGGGTTGCCAAAATTTCTCGCTTTCTCTGCATATGCCAGTCGAAATAAAATGTTTGTATGTTTTCTGTTAATTTTTTTACAGTGCGTGTCACTTCAAATTGTATACCATAAATAGTTATATATTTATATTTGCTTCAAACTTTATTATGTAGATATTGGTATCGTTGAAAACGTCAAACCAATGCCTTCCCTGAATTTTGATAATTTTTCTAAAAAATGGGTTTTTGGTAAATTTGTATGAAAATTATCAAATTTCTTGTCATTTCGTAATATTTGGCCAAAATTCAAGTTTTGCAAAAATTCTCAAAATTTGGAGAACATTTTTATCACTAAACTTTCCGTACTTTTGTTTTGAGTGTTTTGAATAAAACAGTACTTTTTATAAAAAAACAGTACATGTACGGTTTAAAACAGTACACTCAGGGAAAAAAAGCATAGTAAAATCAAGTACGATCGTATTTACTCCTTCATTTTTTCAACTTAATGGAAACAACTTTGAAATAAAGAGAAAAATACTTAAAATAACTATTGTCAACGTTGAAACTAAGTTGCAAAGTTGAAATGAAGTGAAAAATACTTAAAATAACTGTTGTCAACGTTGAAACAAAGTTGAACGATTTTAAATCAAGGTCTGGTAAACTTAATATAAATTGGAAAATTTTTGAAATAATCGGAAAACAACTTTGAAATAAGTTTGTTTATTTTTGAATTTAAGTTTTAAATTGAAAACAAGTTTGTTCGTAGTTGTTTCTAAAATTTCCAACTTTACCAGACTTTCATAAACGTTTCTACTTGTTTTAAGGTGGTTATTTTTGATTTTAGGTTGTTTTTTCTCTGGGTGTACGTGCTCTACAAAATGAACTCTAAAAAAAACCAAACCAAATATCTGTGAAATTAAACCCCTTATAGAATGTAAGCTGTAAGCTTCACTGTTGAAGCGATTATCGAAGCGAAGTTATCTATAAGGCGGTATGTTGTAACTTTTTCGTTCGATAATACTGGTTTCGGAATTGTTTTCGAAGTCTTTTTGAAGGTTTAAACGCCATTTTTATTGTTCATACTCAAATTAAACAAAATAATAACCGAAATATTTTTTTTCCAGCGCAATTGCGGATTTCAAATTTGTTTATTGCCAATTTACTCTTTCATAAATTTCTGTAATTTTGAAAATGTATAATTTGTGGATATTTTCTTGTTTAATTTACTATGCTGTGCTTCTATACAACAAATAAATTGTGTGCGAGTAGAAACGATCGATTTTCATTGAACTACAATAAAGTATACACACGTCATAGTTCAAGCAATTGCTTCGGCTTGTGTGGTTGCAACCAAAACACATTAATCAAAGTAGGAGTGACGTTTCATATATTTTTGAATATATGGTCTGTCCTGACAAAAAATGTAAACAAAACAGTTTAACCCTTATCCGATCAAACAAGCGTGACATGACAACCCCGCAGTTCGATATCCAACTCTGGCGTTTTGCTTCACAACAAGGCGGTTGGTACATTTGCACACTTCCGCCATTACCACACACTGCACATCGCTTTATATTTGAATTTCTCTTAATTTTATTTTCCAAATTCAAAATTGTCACACAAATTTCTTATTTTTAATTTGAAAATTTACGTTTATTTTGAGTCTAAGATTTTTTTAAGTAAGACATTATATGCATTGAGAGAAAGAGAGAAGTGTCAAAATCACTGCTACTTTGATAAATATGCTTTGGTTGCAACAAATAAATTGTGTGCGAGTAGAAACGGTCGATTTTCATTGAACTACAATAAAGAATACACACGTCATAGTTCGAGCAAATGCTTCGGCTTGTGTGGTTGTATATATAGTAGTTTAAACAAAGAATATCGTACCAGTGAAAAGGTTGATGATCTGCCGTAGTGGGCAGTGAAATGCATATAACTTACTTTTAACCTGGTGGTTGTTGTAAAAATTCGAAGCTTAATTGATTTAAGTTTCACTGAGCTTGAACCAGTCTATACGCAATATTCATTTACTTAGAGCTCGTTAAAATACAAATCATTTGCATTTACTCAAAACAGCATAAAACGTATTTCTTCCTTCAAATAATAACATTTTTATTCCTTTCGCTTCTCCATCACTCGCAATGCTGAAGAAAGAGCGCCAAGACACTTCAGACCCAAATCATCAGCACCCACAGCCATCTGAACGCTAACTGGCATTTTATTAACCCCGGAGATGCACATATGGGTGGACTATGGGAAGCTGCCGTAAAGAGCTTTAAAACCCATATTAAAAAAGATACGGCAAGTCAAAGATTCACGTTTGAAGAGCTTTCGACATTACTTGCTGGATAGAAAGCTGCCTTAACTCCAGACCCTTGAGCTCATCTAGTGGCAATCATAATGATTTGTTGTCACTGACCCCGTTGTTAACCCCAGCAGAGCCAGATTTAAGTAATGCGACCCTTTCTACTACAAATCGCTGGCAAAAGCTGAAGGTATTACATCAGCAGTTATTACACTGTGCGACAATTTTAAGGTTATGGAATCCGACCTGGTATCGGTCAAGATGGGTCGAAACTATTCATATAGAGTAGCAATTCCCTCAATGGGTTTTGCAAAGTTAGTTTCCTTTCCAAAGATATAGCGGCTTAAAGTTTTCATGTTTTGCTGTATTTTTCAAATTAATTTTTCGGCCACAACTCGCAATTTTTATAAGTGATAACGGTATTGAGCTCACAACTGCATCAAAATGGATTGATTTAAAGCCTTTGTTACCTCTAACATAGCTTTTTTTTTGACAATAGCTATCCTTTTTTTATAGAACAACTAGAGAGTGGACTATCTTCGGCTATGCCGAAGCTGTGTGGGGGTAACAGTAGAAATATGGAAGTACCTCAAATATAAAAAATTTTGTCTCTAGACTCCATTTATAGGTGGTTCCGGAGACTCAAAATACGTTCAAAATCCGTTCCTAAAAATTTCCAATCAAATCCACAAAAAAAAAGAATTTGGTCTCATGGAGTCTTGAATCGAATACAACAATAAAAAAATATATGGGAGCCCACTTTAGTTTTTGTCCGATTTGGCTGATATTCGAACTTGCTCTTACTTTTGAAGTAAAAAACATGTTTCCAAAATTTCAAGTCGATATCTTCAAAACTGCGACCGCAATCGTGTAGACAGACAGACGGACACGATTATAAAAATTCAAATTAAACAGAAAAATTTTGGGTGAATAAAATAAAAAATTACAGTTTTTTCAACTTTGGTCACCAAATTGATAACACGTTATAAATTGTTAACATAATCTGTTTATCTGTACATTACCGAAAATTCTGCTGAAAAAGGTAACAAAAAACATTAGGGGTATTCATTTATAGTGGGAAAACCCTGGGAAACGCGAAGTGGTTCAGTTGTTGACAAGAACTGTCAAAAAATGTATGAGAAGAGAATTGCACAAAGTGGAAAACTTTGCGCGGCGATTTTGGTACGGAATGAACTGCACAAATGTTGTGCGATTATAGTGATGTCGAACAATAAAATTGATATTCGATTAATTGAAAAAGTAATTATCAAAAGTAATAAAATGCGGCTGCAAATTAAATAGAAAAATGTATAATTATACATATAAGTTTAAAAAAGAACTAAAGCTAACAATTGTTTGCAAAATAAAAGTTAATAGAATTTATAATTACCAAAGCTGTGTAGAATATCGTGGTAAGTGGGTACTCGTTTATTGTCTAAGTGAGTACGCTCACAACACTAATATAGTTTGCATCGAAAATGGCGGTAAGTAAACAAATTTACTTACCGCCGTCAACGAAAGCTATTTCTTCAAATAGTTTGATTAATTTTAGGCATTTTTTTCACTTTAAACAACAGCTGTCAAAAATTCGAAGAAGAAGAAGAATCAAAAGAAGTGCACTGTCAGATCTCGAAAACCTCAAATGGACCATGGTGCGAAATTTTCGCAGACACTAAAGTGACTATGAAGCCCAACGCAAGATAATGGAGCGTAGACAACTTCCGACCGAGTCCGCAGAGACGTACCACAGCTCGATAGTGTCTCTAAAAAAACAAATGCGAAATGCTATGCCCGAATTAGTAAAGATAGTAAAAGACAATTTGAAGGACGGGATATCCCAACTAGTATTCCCAATCCCCATTTACAATATGGACCAACTTTTGGTGGAATGTCGTTGCGCAGAGCGCAATATCTCGAAAAAGCAAAAAGATCGTGATGCCTACAAGAATAACAATATAAGAAAGAAGAGGTACACGAGTTGGATGAAGTTGACCCGCAAAATCGTTATTTTGAGGCTTTTAATAGCAACGCACGCGAAAATCCAATGCGCCAAACTAGAAAGTGCTGGAATTGCCAACAGCCTAATCACAGTTTCTTTGAATGTCCCGCCTCTTTCAGGAATCTTTTTTGTTTCAAGTGTGGTATGGAGAAGGTTATTACACCGAAATGCCCAAGGTGTCTGGGAAACAAGCAGCGGAGCACCCAACAAACTGCGGAGGGCTGCTCGATTCAAACTCAGACCCAGTTGTAGTTTTGCCGTCCGTTCCCCTAAAGTCAGTTCCGTGTCGTATTTTAAGCATCGAAAATAGGCAAGTTAATGCCCTGCCAAAAACCAAGATTCGGGAAATAGTTCCATATCATGTACGTTTAGCTGATTACATCGAAAAGCGAAATTAAATTTTTAAAGATTTTCAGCATCCTGAAAAATTTAAAAAGAAAGAACGCTATTTTTAGTTCCTTCGCTGGCACAAGAATTGTATCTGGGTATCAATTTCTGGAACTTGTTTGGAATTTCACCCTGTTTCATCAATAGTCTCGATAGTGATAGTGTCTCCTAATTTTGAAAGCCATTGTGAGATGTTGAAAGTAGTGGGTGGGCGCTTAACTGAGGCTGGTCTGAATGTCGAAGTCGAAATTCTGTTTCAAGGAACTAAAATATCTTGGGTATATCGTGGGGGATGGCCAACTAAAAACCGACCCAAAAAAAGTAGAGGCTATAGCTAGGATAACGGTATCAAAAAACGTGAAACAAGTCCGACAATTTCTGGGTACTGCAGGCTGGTATCGCAATTCATCAAAGATTTCGCAACATTGTCCTCACCCATAACCGACACTCTCAAAAAGTCCAAACATTTTGTCTTCACCCCTGAAGAAGTTGAAGCCTTCAATAAATTGAAACAAGCTTTAGTGTCCAGTCCTGTGCTAGTCAGTCCAAATTTTGAATAACATTTCTATGTCCAGTGCGACGCGTCCACTGTTGGATTGGGGGCGGTCCTGTTCCAAAAGGATGAAAACGATGAGGAGCACCCAATTGCGTATTTCTCCCAGAAACTTAATACCACTCAAAAAAATTATTCAGTGACCGAGAAGGAATATCTTGCAGTCATAACTGCCATCGCCAAGTTTCGCCCATACATAGAGAAAATGCCCTTCACAGTCATAACCGATCACTCTAGTTTAAAGTGGTTGATGAAGCAAACCGATTTGTCGGGAAGACTTGCGCGATGGAGTTTGAAACTGCAAGGGTATTCTTTCGAAATTGAACACCGAAAAGGCTCTAAAAATTTTGTACCCGACATGTTATCACGGTTTGATATGGACGAACTTTATTTTTCCCAAAATTTAGACCTCATAAACTTAGAATCAGAAGCATTCTGGAGCGAAAAATATTTGGACTTAATAAAAACAGTAGAAACGTTACCGGATCTTAAAGTGATCGATGGCTTCATTTACAAGCGCACTCGTTTTTACGATGGCGAACAGGATAGCGAAGACCATTCCTGGAAGTTATGGGTGTCCAGCGAATTGACACAAAATATAATCTTAAAATCTCATGAAGCTAGCATTGCTGCTCATGGTGGATTTGCTAAGACGTTGGGTCGAATTAGACAGTATTTTTATTGGCTTAGAATGTGCACCGATGTCCGTGAATTCGTAAGGCAGTGCAGTGTTTGCAAGGAATGCAAGCACCCAAATCAAATATTGCGTCCGACCATGGGAGCTGAGGTCATCACTTCTCGGGCTTTTCAAAAAATATACATCGACTTTTTGGGACCCTACACCCGTTCAAAGTCCGGTAATTCTTTTACATTTACAGTGTTAGACCACCAAACCAAATTTGTTTTGCTCAAAGCGTTACGCAAAGCCACTTCTAAAGCAATTATAAAATTCCTCTGCGAAGAGGTATTCTAGAAATTTGGTGTGCCCGAAATTGTGCATTCGGACAACGGAAAACTATTTGTTTCTAAAGAATTTAAAGAGTTGACTGACACGTTCGGTATCCGCCACATGCGTACAGCATTACACGCACCCCAGTCAAATGCCAGCGAACGGGTGAATCAATCTATTTTGTCCTCCATTAGAACGACACTCGAAAATGATCAACGTGACTGGGACACGAATTTGTCGAATATAGAATGTGCTCTGCGATCGTCCGTATATTCCTCAATAGACATGACACCTTATTTCGCCCTCTTCGGTAGTAATATGAAAACGCATGCGAGGGCTTTCATATTGCAAAACGATTAGATATATTAGAAGACAGCGAAATTACCATAATCCCAAAACATCACAAAATACAATTGATTCGACAAAAGATTAAAAAAACTTCACGATGCATATGAGCGAAACGTCAAAACGTACAACAAACGCAGTCGTGAAATCGTATTCCGGCCCGGGCAAGAGGTATACCGCAAGAACTTTGTCCAAAGTGACTTTGCGAAAGGCATCAACGCCAAGCTGTGTCGCCCATGGCTGAAATGTTGGATCAAAATTGTGGTCGGTAAAAGTGTGTACGAGGTCGAAAACCTCAACGGCAAAGTTGTTGGCATCATTCATGCCCAGCATTTAAAACAATAAAATCAAGGCTTAAGAAAAACGCTTGGTTTTGGTGAATTATTTGTTTGCATGGTACGACAAATGTTTGGTGATGTCCGAACAAGATGGCGGATCCAATATGGCCCAGTAGGGTATATATAAGTCGGTTTACCCGACTTAAACTTGGTATATCCTACGTCCTCTTTTCTTATAAACACGATTGCAGGAGCTAGAAGGAAGCTAGTGAAATTTTTGAGTTATCCTTTCTAGGCCCTGGATGGAGTTGGTATTGAAAATGGGCGGAAACGGTCGACTGCCACGCCTACCTCCCATATAAGTAAAAATCGTGTTTGTACAGTAATTTTAAAATTTCATCAAAACAGTATGAAATTTTGTATAGGGGGTTTTTGGGATCGTTGATTTCCAATATGGCCCGGTAGGTGTAGGGTATATATAAGTCGCCTTGCCCGACTGAAACTTGAAACTAAAAATATCAGATAAAAACAAAGATACTTACTAAGTGCCCGATTACTGTCCAAAGTACTCAAAAATGCAGCTCTTTTTTTTTAACGACGAATCCCAACGGTCCCACTTACCCGCCCAACCGACCGAGGGGCACATCCGCATGACGCACGGATTTGGTGACCGAACAGCCGTAATCCGATCGCGGGTAAATCATCAGCTGATAAAACGCATATTAATAAAACGCGAATTAGGTTATGAATGCAAGAGAGAATTCTTCCAAACATAACATAATATAAGATTAACGTGATAATAAACAATAGAATTAAAAGAAAATATTATGAAGCATCAGAATTCATGCGGCGAATATGAATTTGATCAAATATAATTTTTCTCTACTTTACGATATTAGATTTAACAAAAATACAAAGACAAAACAATCCAAACAGTTAATTTACAAGACAAAGATTACAAATATTAATTTTAGTATTTTATTTTTTTATACGAAATATAAAAAATCAAATACAAATAGAACAGTTAAGTAAACAGTAACGGAACGAATGTGATTTCAGCTAAAAATTTTGTTTTATTTGTATACAATATACAGTAAAAAACCAAATTCTGCTGAAATATAAATACAAAATACAACAAAAATACAACACTTTCAAAAAATCGACAATGCCGATCTTTGTGGAGTTTGGCAACCCTGTCATTTCGTTAGACCCTAAGCGGTCCAAAAACTCAAAGAGCAACAAAGGCTTAAGTGTGATCAAGTGCATTTAAAATAAAAGTTTTAGTTTTTTTAAGTGAATCTGACAGGTCAAAGACAGAATACAGGCTATTAAAATCGCTACAAATACAACGAAAAGTTTCATTCTGTGCGTAATTAGAACGGCACATACGTAATATCAAAGGAATGAAAGATCTGGAACGACGGGTTGGGATAGTAAAATCAATTTCTTGAAGCAAAAATGTAGAATTCAGAGAGCCATTTATCAATTTAATCAAAAATGTTACATTAAGCATCGTTCTTCTATTTTTTAGAGTAGGGATGTCCAAGAGTTTTAAACGATTTTCGTATGGAGGTAGGTTCTGATTCGGATTCCAGCGAAGGTTTCTTAAAGCAAATAATAAAAATTGTTTTTGAACCGATTCAATTCTATCAGAGTGGCAGTTGTATTGTGGATTCCACAAGACTGATGCATATTCCAAAATTGGTCTTACAAGTGATATGTAGAGACTTTTGGTATCGAATGGGTCATTAAATTCTTTTGACCATCTTTTAATGAAACCTAGAACACCCCTCGCCTTATTCACACATAAGTCAATATGAAGATGAAAGCGAAGTTTTGGATCCATAGTAACACCCAGGTCCACAAAAGTAAAAACCTTTTCTAGATTACAGTTATTTATATGATACAGCGATGAAAGTTGGTGTCTTTTTTTTACATTTTTTCAGGTTCAGTTCCATTAAGTTATTATCACACCAGATAGCTATACTGGTCAGATCTGATTGTAACAACTTATGTTGATCTAAGATGTCATAGGATAGAAACAATTTAACGTCATCAGCATATAACAGTACATTCGAATGTTTAATGACAGAAGGAAGGTCATTTATAAAAAGATTAAACAGAATAGGACCTAAGTGACTTCCTTGAGGAACTCCAGAGGTGACATCTATAGTTTTTGATGTTGATGATTCGAATAACACCTGTTGCTTCCGATTTGTCAGATACGATTCTACCCATTTTAAAATAAGATCTGGGAATCCGTATCTTTTAAGCTTTTCAATCAACAGATAATGATTAGCTTTATCAAAAGCTTTACTAAAATCAGTATATATGACATCTGTTTGAAGATTCTTTGAAAATCCCTTTATTGTTAATGTAGAAAATTCCAATAAATTCGTAGATGTTGATCTACCTCTCAGAAAACCATGCTGTGAAGGAGATATTAATGTTGTGACCGAGTGAACCAATTGCTTTGTGACAACTTGTTCAAATAACTTTGGTATTGTGCTAAGTTTAGCAATACCTGCAGCTGCTAAGTATTTTGATACATCATTAAATCCCTTTCGGGCTTGACGTACCAATTTACAGATGCCCAGCTCTGTATCGCGGCAATCTTCGCAGGACCAACGAAGACCTTTTTTACCCTCGATCAGAGCGACTACTCTACCAGTAAGGGATGCACATTTGACGTGATAAAAGCTATCGCATAGCCAACAAGAGACCATGCGTTCGTTATCGACTTTAATGGCACACTTACGGAAAGAGCAAGTCATATTTAAATGTGGTTTTTAAGTTCTGTATCACATAAGTTTAGAACTCTTCTGATAAAGTTGCATGCCGTGTTCATGATTATTCGTTTTGGACGACAAATCTAATTTAGTATACCAAATAACTTGCGGTGTTGACGGATCCGATGTATGCAATATAGTATATATTGGAACTACAAAATCTAAATTACGAACACGAATTTCAGCACACAAATCAGACCACAAGAACAACCATAAACCAATCGAACAAAAAACAGCATTAGCTGCCCATTGCTCAAAGCTTGGACATACACCGGACCTCAAGAATATGGAGATCGTACAGAAGGAGAGAAATTATGCAAAGAGACTGACATTAGAAATGCTACATATTATAAACACATCAAGTGAAGAGAGACTAAACTTCAAAACAGACACCGATAACTGTGCTCAAATTTACAGACACCTGATACACCAACAAAGAAATAGAACAAAACATAAACATAAACACAAAACAAATCAGTAGACAATTGGCATAGCACAGGACAACATTAATTTAATTTTTGTTATTTGTTATTTGTTTATTCAATTTTGTGTAAGTTTCCGCTTTTAATATGAAAATGTAATTTTTAATATCATTGTAAAAAACCTTTTTTGTTATGTGTAGAGTCCCTGAGGATGACTTTCGAAGAAAGTCGAAATATTGGATAATAAAAAAACAACAATTAAAAATACAACAAAAGAGTATTTTTTAATTTGGACCTATAGCCCATCAAAACCATCAAATTTAAAATTAAGAGGTCGCCAAAAAAACTATTTAAACATAACTTTTTATTATAAAACTTCACAACTTACTTATTCCGGAATTCGATCCTGGACCTCTGGAGTTTCAGCAGAACGCTTAGCAGTTTGAGCTATCGCTAACATTATTGAACGAGCGTCGAAATGTTGTATACTTTTTACAGACTGTTAAATCTGAGTTCTGTTAAATCTAAAAATAGAACACATCATAGAAGAGACGTGACCCTGCTTCTGTGACGCAATACATGTATTGGTGCATGATCAAGCGTCGCATGTCGAACGAACAATGTTCAGTCACGAAAGTTAAGTCACAGAAGCAGGGTCACGTCTCTTCGACTCATGATATGAATGAATAATCAACAACGAAAACAGTTTTGATGACAGTTTTCACACTTTACGTAACGATAAGTTCTCAAATTCTCTAAAGATGACGCCGGCAGAGCGGAATTGGAATGCAGAAAATCTTATTGGGAGCAGAAAATGCCACCCATAAATGCAATTTTTACAAAATTGACATTTGATATGGGAGAGGACGATGACGATGTAGAAAAGCAAAAAGACCAAGTGGACAGGTCGTATAACGATGCTTCAATGAACTTGAAAAGGCCAGCAACTCTTAAGCTGGAGGATATCAAAATCCTAACATTTTTTGGGGATATAAACGAATGGTCCTCTTTTTACGATATATTAAAAAAATTGGTACATGAGGTCAGCCATTATTCAAATGTTGAGAAAATGTACCGATTGAAGTCATTAGTAAAGGGAGAAGCTGGAAGGCTAATTCAACATTTCAATGTTGTTGATGCAAATTATGATGCGTGGGAAATGTTAACACATCGGTACGCTAACCGTCGGTTGCTGTTTACAAAGTTGGTGGACAAAATGTTGGACCAGCCAGAAGCATCGAGTATAAAGCAGCTTCTCGATACAACAATTGAATGTGTTCATGCTCGGAAAGGGATGAATATCAAATTGATGCGGAGCCACTAATTGCTCGTATCATCATAAGAAAGCTGGACAGAGACGGACTGCGGTTATATGAGCAAATACAGACTCTGAGCGATGTGATGCAGTTTTTGGAGCTGCAGTATCAAGCGTTACAAGCTGTAAAAGGGAAGAAGCTGATTGGAAATAGTGGAAGCAGTAGGCAAAGAAGCAACCAACAATCTACAAATTCGTTTTATACGGGACAACAAAGCTGCGCATATTGTAACACAGTAGGACATTGTGTGAACAATTGCAGGAAATTCCTTGCGCTATCAGTAAAGAAACAGCAAAGAAAAGCAACGCGTGTTATGTATGTCTCTACCATAAGATAGACAAGAAATGCAGTAATGGAGCTTCCAAATGCAAAAAGTGCGGTAAAAATCATCACTTTCTGCTGCATTGGGAAACAACGTATGGTTTAAATAAAACAAAAAATGAACCAAGGCAGGAGTCAGTGACTTCAATGATGACAAAGGACGATGCATCACCGGCTGCACTTTTGGCAACGGCACAGGTACGAGTAAAAACAGCGCATGGAGAATTTCTGACCTTGCGAGCACTAATTGACCAAGGGTCACAAAAAACCGCATTGTCAGAATGCGGTTGGTCTTGGAAGCACGGTGGTTGGAGTAGCAAAGTCGAAAGTAAATTTGGAAATCCGACCAAGGTTTATGAATTGTTCGTAATTGAGGCATTAGTATTGCCAAAGCTGGCCAAGGCGCATCCGGACACATCATTTAAGTATGATATCAATTAGTTGAAAAATCATACGTTGGCCGATCTTAATTTTAACAAATCAGACCGAATTGATATAGTTCTCGGCGGCGACAAAACTTGGGTGGATATTATCCGGAGTACTCAACGTAGAAAGTAGGAGTAAACAATTAACAGTTACGGCTGCTGCAACTTGGTTGGAGCGATTTTGGGAGTTGGAGGAGATAAATGATTCGGTTATTCCTTCAGATGCTGATGATTTATGTCTACGCCAATACAAATCTACAACGAAACCAGATAGAGATGGCAGATTCATTGTTAACTTGCCGTTTAAAGAAGATAACTCCCTCGGAGATTCTCGAAAGCAAGCAATGGCGAGATTCCTGAATTTAGAGAAAAAGTTACAAGCAAATAATGCATTAAAAACGGAATATGTTAAATTCATGCGGAAGTACCAACACCTCGGTCATATGGAAGAAGTCAACGACAATCTGCGTGGAAAATATTATCTTCCTCATCAAGCGGTTCGTGAGAGCAGTATTACGGCTAAGGTTATAATTGTTTTTGATGCTTCGGCGAAAACATCAAAGAAGACCAGAGTTACCAATACATACTTTGGAGAGAGAATAAGTCTGAATTTATAAAGCAGTATGAACTAACAACTGTCACCTACGGAACAACTTCAGCAACATTCCTTGCCATTAGAACATTGCACGTGATAGCAAATCAATGCGACGATGCAGACATAGCTAAATTCATCAAGGAAGATTTTTATATGGACGATCTGATGACTGGAGCAGATACCATCGAAGAGTGCAGGCGAATTCGTGGTAAAATATCACATCAATTGGATAAATTTTGATTCCATTTGAGAAAATGGAGTTCTAATACCGAAGACATTATCGCTGGCATTCCTAATACCAGTGAAAATTAAGTTCTGCTGATTCAAGAGGACGAAACAATAAAAACTCTGGGTTTACAATGGAGTCCGACGAATTTATGTTTAGCATAGCTACTACCGAAGGAAGAACAGTGACAAAACAGCAAGCATCATATCTTGCTCGAATATTTGATCCATTGGGCTGGTTGGCACCTATAACAATCGTTGCCAAGTTGTTTATACAAAACTTGTGGAAAATTAAAACAGAGTGGGATGACAAGTTAGACGACGTATTGACGAAGGAATGGAATAACTTCATACAACATTTGCCAGCAATAAAAACGATTAGAATTTCTCGATGGATGTTCCTGACGAAGAATGCAACGTTCCAGCTAAACGGATTTGCAGACGCATCGGGTAAAGCATATGCAGCTGTGGTTTATGTGAAGGCAGGTTCCTCGGTAGAAATTGTAGCAGCAAAAAGTAAAGTCAATCCAGTAAAAAATAAAAAGACGTTCATTTGTTCGCAAGGCTGTTGAACAAAGTCACAGACATCATCAAACGAAACTGCCAGATTTATGCTTGGAGCGATTCGATGATAACATTGGGCTGGATTAGAAATAAAAGAAGTAAGGATAAATTCGTGAAAACAAGGACAACGGAAATTGGCGCTTTTATTCCCACAGCTAAATGGAATCATGTCAGTACAAAGGAGAACCCAGCTGACGTCGCATCAAGAGGAATTTCACCATCTAAGTTAGAACAAAATATTCGATGGTGGAGAGGTCCGGCATGGTTGGTGCAAGATGAATATGAAAATAGTGTATTAGTAGCGACTACAACACTGACAGAGCAGCAAAATATACTACTTCAGTTGCAAGAAAAGTGCTCATCATTAACCCTTTCGGAATACGGTTATTGAAGAACAACAAACTTGTAGATCAAAGAAGTAAAATAGCGAATTTAAATCCACTGCTTGATAGCAAAGGGATTTTAAGAGTTGGAGGTCGATTATCAAAAACATCCTATAATTCTTGGCAAATACAGGTTGGCGACTTTAATAATTCAAGACATTCACGTCAACACGTTACATGGCGGAAATCGTCTGAGCTCGATTAGAAGAAAGTACTGAATTATTGGACTAAAACACATGATTAGGCAACGCGTGCGTGCATGTGTAAAATGCATTCGATACAGGAATAATACGGCTAAGCAAATTATGGGGAATTTACCTGAGAGCCGTAAATTCCCCATAATTTGCTATTCAGATAAGATGTTCTAAAGGAAGGGAACAAAAGTCATATAAAGGATTTATAGCTGTATTTGTATGCATGACAACTAAAGCTATTCATTTAGAAGCAGTAAGTGATCTAACAACGGATTCATTCTTAGCAGCGTTACGAAGGTTTTTCGCAAGAAGAGGCTTTTGTCAACATATATATTCAGATAATGGAACAAACTTCGCGATTTTAAGCAAGCAATTAAAAATAATTCGGAAGTGTTTGCTGTTTTGGAAGCAGATAAAGTTCAATGGCATTTTATTCCCCCGGCAGGCCCTCACTTTAAAGGGATTTGGGAGGCTAGCGTCAAGTCGATGAAGCACCATCTAAAAAGGGTGATTGGAGAAACTAAACTAACATACGAGGCACTGAGTACTCTTTTAGCTCAGATTGAAGCGGTTCTCAATTCAAGTCCACTCCACGCGATTGGCAATAATACAGACGAAGTTGACACGTTAACACCAGGACATTTTCTGATTGGCCAGCCGATTATTGGAACAACAGAAGCGGTAGATGACCGTTCAATTGGATCTTTGGATCGTTGGAAATTAATACAAAAAATGAAGAAAGACTTTTGGAAAAAATGGAGGGAAGAATAACTTTGCAACAGTATAAATGGCAGAATCCGTAGCTAAATCTGGATGAAGGCCAAATTGTCATTATCAAAAATGAAGATACGAATCCGGCAAGATGGCCCCTTGGTCGAATTATAGTAACTCATCCAGGATCTGATGTGAAGGTGCGAGTAGTCACAATGAAGATACAGGATGGAATCTCAAAACGCCCACTTCATAAAGTTTGTCCATTAGAAATAAAAGAAGAAGATACGAAAACTTCAGTGGAACGAAGCAAAAGCTATTTAACTATGCTCAGTTATGCCAAAGAGCCGAAAAAGTTAAAACTGATAAATATAATATGGCTTCTGATGCTGCTGCTAGCAAGAAAGGGAGTGCACAACCTTTAGGTGAACAGGATGCTTCTGGTGGATCGGTTCTAGAGTTGAAAAATAATACAGCGATATATTTGGATTATTTCGGGATAATGGAGGTCGTAGCTTTATCTTGGAATTTAATGATTTATTACGACATGCACGCATTCTTCAAAGTAGTGGATCATGCTGACACGTTTCCAAAGAAAATTAGAAAAAATTGTGACAAATTGGAAGAGCCAAACTTCCGTTGTCGATTCAACAGTTAATATTCTTAAACGCACAAGTAAATCTGCATCATAAGGAGTTACAGATGAGAGTAGACAACATCACGTATACCAGGAATCTGTTAAGTTCTTTATGATGACGAAACAATTCAGTCAGAAGTTATCGAACTTTTAATTGACGTCAATCACGGAAATCTAAACCCAGACTTGATCACACGCCGCAGCTGAAATCGGAGATCCAAAAAATAAGAGAACATCTTCCAGAGAAACTGAAATTACCTGGAAGACAATCGAACGAGCTTCAAGCAATATATTAATTGTTGACAGCAAGAGGGGCGCTAATCTATATATATAAAAGAGACGTGCATGTTTGTCATCAGTAGACACGAAAACTGAGTGAGTCGTGCCATAGGATAGGTTTTGACACGCCCACTTTTACCGTCCACAAGTTAGTAAAAACTTCTATATCTCAGACGTTTTTGATCACAAGAAAATGAAATTTGCCATGAACATACTATAAGACCCCAGCCATAATCTGGGCTACAAATGTCCGGGATTAGACAATGGGGCTTGGCACCGCCCATACAAGTCAATATTTGAAAATGCTGTAATAGCGCTCCCACACAATGTTTTCCAACGAAATTTGGTAAATGGCTACATAATAATAATAATAATAAAGGGGGGGGTTTGCACTGCGACCTTTGGTCTTTTGTGCCCCCACTACGAGTCCGTGTTGGGTGACGATGCCCCAAGTATCACGAACCATACCTCTGCCAACCTTTAGAGGACCTCCACCAACCCCAATTCCGTTAGGAATTTCAAGATTAGCTGAGGGTCCAGATTCAGCCAATCATGCTCTGGCACCAGGTACTTTCCCAGTACGCGCCTCCTTGTGTGTATGATTGCTCCACAGGAATCCAGTAAATGACCCGGACTTTCTTCTTCCTCATTGCAGAATCTGCAAGAGTCGTCGTGTAGAATGCCCAGCTTCGTGAGATGCCCCCTCAGTCTGCAGTGACCAGTGAGAAACCCCGTTAGAATTCGAAGCCGGTTCTTACTCAGCCCGATACAAGCTTCAAACCTCCTCTTGTTATATTTACCAAGGATCGATCTACCTGGCCTGCCGTAGCCCAGGTAGATCGAACCAATAGTTCGATCTGTCCACCCGTACTCTTTCTCTGAGCATTTCCCGGATAGTGTGTGCACCTATACCACAGAATGGCTCTGGCCCTGTAAGGGGCGTAGCCGCTCCTTTTCTCGCAAGCTCGTCTGCCGCCTCGTTCCTCTCCACACCGACGTGTCCTGGCACCCAGCAGAGCGTAACTTTATTGGTTCCGCCCAGCCGGTTTAATTTTGCAAGACAGTCCCCCACTAGCCTGGAGCTAATGATGTGAGAGTCTAGAGCTTTAAGAGCCGCCTGACTGTCAGATAGTATTACAAATGGCTACATGATTGCAACTCTAAGCTAAATGCAACACAGCGGCGTAATTGGACAAAGGGGCGTGGCACCGCCCATACAAACCAATATTTAAAATTGCTGCAACTGGCCTCTCATTTAATGTTTTCCAACAAAATTTGGCAAATGGTTTCATGGTTTCAACTCTAAGCTAAATGCAACATATCGGCGTAATTGGGCGAAGGGGCGTGGTACCGCCCATAACATTCAATATTTAAAAAAAATTTAACACATTCAATATTTCAAAATGCTACACTTGGGAACAAAAGTCATATAAAGGATTTATAGCTGTATTTGTATGCATGACAACTAAAGCTATTCATTTAGAAGCAGTAAGTGATCTAACAACGGATTCATTCTTAGCAGCGTTACGAAGGTTTTTCGCAAGAAGAGGCTTTTGTCAACATATATATTCAGATAATGGAACAAACTTCGCGATTTTAAGCAAGCAATTAAAAATAATTCGGAAGTGTTTGCTGTTTTGGAAGCAGATAAAGTTCAATGGCATTTTATTCCCCCGGCAGGCCCTCACTTTAAAGGGATTTGGGAGGCTAGCGTCAAGTCGATGAAGCACCATCTAAAAAGGGTGATTGGAGAAACTAAACTAACATACGAGGCACTGAGTACTCTTTTAGCTCAGATTGAAGCGGTTCTCAATTCAAGTCCACTCCACGCGATTGGCAATAATACAGACGAAGTTGACACGTTAACACCAGGACATTTTCTGATTGGCCAGCCGATTATTGGAACAACAGAAGCGGTAGATGACCGTTCAATTGGATCTTTGGATCGTTGGAAATTAATACAAAAAATGAAGAAAGACTTTTGGAAAAAATGGAGGGAAGAATAACTTTGCAACAGTATAAATGGCAGAATCCGTAGCTAAATCTGGCTGAAGGCCAAATTGTCATTATCAAAAATGAAGATACGAATCCGGCAAGATGGCCCCTTGGTCGAATTATAGTAACTCATCCAGGATCTGATGTGAAGGTGCGAGTAGTCACAATGAAGATACAGGATGGAATCTCAAAACGCCCACTTCATAAAGTTTGTCCATTAGAAATAAAAGAAGAAGATACGAAAACTTCAGTGGAACGAAGCAAAAGCTATTTAACTATGCTCAGTTATGCCAAAGAGCCGAAAAAGTTAAAACTGATAAATATAATATGGCTTCTGATGCTGCTGCTAGCAAGAAAGGGAGTGCACAACCTTTAGGTGAACAGGATGCTTCTGGTGGATCGGTTCTAGAGTTGAAAAATAATACAGCGATATATTTGGATTATTTCGGGATAATGGAGGTCGTAGCTTAATCTTGGAATTTAATGATTTTTTACGACATGCACGCATTCTTCAAAGTAGTGGATCATGCTGACACGTTTCCAAAGAAAATTAGAAAAAATTGTGACAAATTGGAAGAGCCAAACTTCCGTTGTCGATTCAACAGTTAATATTCTTAAACGCACAAGTAAATCTGCATCATAAGGAGTTACAGATGAGAGTAGACAACATCACTTCAACCATGGAAGAGAACTACTACGTATACCAGGAATCTGTTAAGTTCTTTATGATGACGAAACAATTCAGTCAGAAGTTATCGAACTTTTAATTGACGTCAATCACGGAAATCTAAACCCAGACTTGATCACACGCCGCAGCTGAAATCGGAGATCCAAAAAATAAGAGAACATCTTCCAGAGAAACTGAAATTACCTGGAAGACAATCGAACGAGCTTCAAGCAATATATTAATTGTTGACAGCAAGAGGGGCGCTAATCTATATATATAAAAGAGACGTGCATGTTTGTCATCAGTAGACACGAAAACTGAGTGAGTCGTGCCATAGGATAGGTTTTGACACGCCCACTTTTACCGTCCACAAGTTAGTAAAAACTTCTATATCTCAGACGTTTTTGATCACAAGAAAATGAAATTTGCCATGAACATACTATAAGACCCCAACCATAATCTGGGCTACAAATGTCCGGGATTAGACAATGGGGCTTGGCACCGCCCATACAAGTCAATATTTGAAAATGCTGTAATAGCGCTCCCACACAATGTTTTCCAACGAAATTTGGTAAATGGCTACATAATAATAATAATAATAAAGGGGGGGGTTTGCACTGCGACCTTTGATCTTTTGTGCCCCCACTACGAGTCCGTGTTGGGTGACGATGCCCCAAGTATCACGAACCATACCTCTGCCAACCTTTAGAGGACCTCCACCAACCCCAATTCCGTTAGGAATTTCAAGATTAGCTGAGGGTCCAGATTCAGCCAATCATGCTCTGGCACCAGGTACTTTCCCAGTACGCGCCTCCTTGTGTGTATGATTGCTCCACAGGAATCCAGTAAATGACCCGGACTTTCTTCTTCCTCATTGCAGAATCTGCAAGAGTCGTCGTGTAGAATGCCCAGCTTCGTGAGATGCCCCCTCAGTCTGCAGTGACCAGTGAGAAACCCCGTTAGAATTCGAAGCCGGTTCTTACTCAGCCCGATACAAGCTTCAAACCTCCTCTTGTTATATTTACCAAGGATCGATCTACCTGGCCTGCCGTAGCCCAGGTAGATCGAACCAATAGTTCGATCTGTCCACCCGTACTCTTTCTCTGAGCATTTCCCGGATAGTGTGTGCACCTATACCACAGAATAGCTCTGGCCCTGTAAGGGGCGTAGCCGCTCCTTTTCTCGCAAGCTCGTCTGCCGCCTCGTTCCTCTCCACACCGACGTGTCCTGGCACCCAGCAGAGCGTAACTTTATTGGTTCCGCCCAGCCGGTTTAATTTTGCAAGACAGTCCACCACTAGCCTGGAGCTAATGATGTGAGAGTCTAGAGCTTTAAGAGCCGCCTGACTGTCAGATAGTATTACAAATGGCTACATGATTTCAACTCTAAGCTAAATGCAACACATCGGCGTAATTGGACAAAGGGGCGTGGCACCGCCCATACAAACCAATATTTAAAATTGCTGCAACTGGCCTCTCATTTAATGTTTTCCAACAAAATTTGGCAAATGGTTTCATGGTTTCAACTCTAAGCTAAATGCAACATATCGGCGTAATTGGGCGAAGGGGCGTGGTACCGCCCATAACATTCAATATTTAAAAAAAATTTAACACATTCAATATTTCAAAATGCTACACTTGGGCTCCCAATAAAAATATGTTACAAATGTTTTCATTAATTTATTATAGCCTTAAAGACAAAAAGAACTTTTTTAGGGCCAGCAAAGCGGACCGGGCCCTGCTAGTAGGAGATAAATTGGTGATCAGAGTTACAATACCGCTGCTTAACAGTTATTCGTCGCAACTATACAAAATTATTCCAAAGCCGATTGAGAGAGTTGGTGAGAGAATGATCTCTGCTATTGTGACAACTCACTGGTGGTGGAAATAGAGGAGCGCAGTGTCGGCACGCTTGCTTTTCGCGGCTGAGCTCGCCGGAGTCGCGGGGTCTTATTTTGCTCCAAGTGAGCCACAAAAACATTTTTAAATATTGGAACTTCGTGCCTTGAGAAACACATGGGAAAATTGGAAATTAAGATTGAAAGTTAATTGGGGTGATAGATAGACAGGGGTATAGGGAGAAACCGAGTTCAAACTGGCCATCAGATGGCAATGTTCATGTCTTGGGTGCATGATGGAATGCACCTAGGCAGCCCACCCAGATAGTCGGTCATCCGACCACCGATAACGATTTTTCTTTGCCATATCTTTAAAAATCAATTTTCGAAAACGCCCCTGTTCTTTTCCTTCTTCTCCTTTGTGGCTAATCAGCCTCGCAATTTTTCTTAAAACATTTCTTTTTATTTTACCATTTTATGTTTAGGCAAATTTATCATACTAGTGTAATTTCTTTTTACTTTTTTTTTACCTTTTTAGGATGCAGCTCATGGTGATGATGGGGACTTTGGATGGTGATGACTGCAACGATGGACGGTGACGACGGCAACGACGGACGGTGACAACGGCAACGACGGCAACAATGACGACGGATTTTTTCTTTTTTAAAAATTTGGCTGATTAAATTGAGTGCCTTGAATTTTCTGCCGATCATCGTCTCGATCCGTCTCCAATTCCACCCTTCTTATATCCTCCTTTTTTCCTCTCCTTTTTTCTTCTGAGTGGCCAATTTTGTCGATGACCGATAGCGAGCGAGCCCTTGCAGACTTGCCATCACTATCTGGCAAACAGCTGTTCACTTCGGTAATATATGACAAAAGAAAGAGACGACATGGATTGAGGGATTCAGGATGGGGGGAAACATTCAATCCCAAGGCCCAAGGTAAGTTTTTATTTTGTCAATTGTATAATTATCTCATGATTTACAGGTGGCCGTCACACTATACGATCTGAATTCATAATCTACAATTTTGAAATAGACTCATATCATTTAATATCGGAAGTCACTATCAATCAATGTAACAAATTTTCGGACCAACATCTCGTCTGCGAAAACAGCTGGGCATGGATTGAGGCTAACGACAATTCCTGCGAAATATCACCTTTAAAGTCGCTTAACGCATACGACTGCACATTTATAGAAATGGAAACATCTCCATTCTGGAAAGAGCTTTACAACAATAACAAATGGCTGTTTAAGAACTTTAAAAGAACTGCAGCACAAATACAGTGTAGTTCTCCCCATCAGAAAATCATCGAATTACCGAATCAAGGTATTTTGACGAAGGAAATTGAAAACTTATCCGAGCATTCCATGAAACCTCTAGGATCGGTTGTCATCAATCACACCAAGGAAATTGATCAACTCAAGAAGCAAATTTCCAAACTGCATGCGGATAATCTACATCTCAAAGGTCTTCCATCACCTCAGCGGGCATACTTCATACATCACCTCAGCGGGTTTACTTATAAGCTATATTTATCGTAAAAAAAAGTTATTGTCAAGAGATCGATTCCATCTATCGTCTTTTCTGCCCCCCGGAAGAATGTCCAAATATGACACTTTTACATGTGGTAATTTATATTTCTAATAATATCTATAATTATCGCTAGTAATAAAAAATGTCAAACAGAAGATGTGTCTCACACATCATAATCTATGTTTAGTAACACTCAGTTTGAGTTGAGGCTGTGTGGCCATTTACAATTCTAATGCGCTATTAAGAAAAGTACACACACAAGTAATAAATAGTTTATAGCCTGTGCGGGCATCGCTTATTGTGCCTCTGCTGATAATATTCTAATTTTGTCTAGTTTTAAGAGATTTTTTGTGCCTATATATTTAGGTGTTTTATTAATATAAAGTCAGTACCTTACAAATACTCAACAGAAGCGAATGTAATATTCGTGCACCTGCCATAATGGGATTACCGTTTGTTAGCAATGCTTTGCTACCAAGAAGAAAGTGAACTCTCAGGCAATCGAGAAGAACACAAATATACAAAAATCGCATCTCAATTTTTAACAGCGATATCATACAAAAGTGAAAATGCAATTGTTGATATCGCGTTGTAATTTATTTAATTCGATCACCGATTCGGTCCCTGATTCGAGACCGATGGCAAGTTGAACAACATTTTGAATTGGCTTGTCACCAATATCCTCTTATTTTCATACCTATTCGACAGATTCTTCCAGGCCTGTGCGAAACTGTCATTTGTAAGACGGGACTTTTTACAATGTCCTTTGCCTCATCCCTAGTCTTTTGGTTAAGATGAAACAATTTCTCAACCGGAGTAATTTTCGAGTTATTGACATATATGGCAGTGAACATGTCACGAAAAGATGGCCATTATACATAATCGTCGTAAAAAGCTCGGTATCGCATGGAGACAGAATTATATTGTGGTCTGTAGTTGGAAAATCTGTGAAGGTATTATGGATAGTAGAAGAATGAGGGGAAGAAGTGGTCCTATTATGCGAGAATTCACCCGTCAATGCAGCACAAGTAACATAAGCCGTATAGCAATTGTTATACTTGTCCGTAATGACTTCAATGCCCGGAGAAGTAGTGGGGTTCACGGCTATCGTTTTAAAACAAACCTTGTATGTGCCTTTGGCCTCAGTCCATAATGATGTAATTTCTTATCTTTGAATCTCCAAAGAGAATATGCAGTATAATATTTCGACTTACTGTATTGGTAGCAACCAACATAAAGTGAAGTATATTTATATATATATTTATACAGGGTGACCAGATACAACATGGAGTGATTTTATTGATCTATTCTATTGAAAACTGTTTCAAAGGCTAAAACTGCGCCAGCAGCACTAATAAAGGCTTAAATCGCAGCCATCTTTAAATTTTTTTTTAAATTGGAAAAATGGAGTTATTGAGTTTATCAAGGAAAACTTGGATACAAAACGTGAAACTGAAAATATAAAATTCAATAACTAAAATCGAATTTTGTGTAGTTAACTTTCGCACAAAAAAATCAAAAATTTCAAATTATTTTCAGAATTATTATGTTGTAATATGAGAATGGAGGAGGAGAAAATTACTTAATGTTGAAATGCAATGAAAATAAATTTGTTTTGTAATTTGATTAAACTTATCGCTTCAAAGTCTATAGTGCAGGATGTAGCTCACTTGCACTATATGTCTTTGATTCAAAATAGTTCACTTCCAATTACAACACCATCACAAGAAAAATTCCGAGCTAAAATTATAAATTCTCAATATCCCCTGAGAAATCTGTAAGCGTGTACCGTCTCTTTTCCTTTGTTGTTGTTTCTTGTGATTTGCTGTTTCTTGCTGCCGTGGTTGCGCTGCCGGCTTCCAAACTTGGGAAATTGAGCGACCATTACCATTACCATTACTGCAATGGTAATTGTAATGCAATGGTAATAAAGTAATGAAAATTTCATTGCAATGGTAATGAAATTACCATTACTTCATTGCTATAGTAATGATAATGAAGTAATGAAATTTCCATTACTTCATTACTTCATTACTTATTTGCCCCAATTGCGTTTTTGCCACTTTTTGGGCAAATCATGCCAAGTTTAATTGTAGCTACCATCAAGTGTGTCCATGGTCATTTTATGGATGATTAATGTCAGTTGCGATTAGGACAGCTTCTGAGTGCGTCCTTGGACATTTTTCGGGTGAATCATGTCAGTTGGGATTAGGCCAGCTTCTAAGTGCATCCATGGACATTTTTTGGATGAATCATGTCAGGTGGGATTACGACAGATTCTGAGTGCGTCCTTGGACATTTTATGGATGAATCACGTCAGGTGGGATTAGGCCAGCTTCTGAGTGCGTCCTTGGACATTTTTTGGGTGAATCATGTCAGTTGGGATTATAACAGCTTCTGAGTGCGTCCTTGGACATTTTTTGGGTGAATCATGTCAGGTGGGATTAGGACAGCTTCTGAGTGCGTCCTTGGACATTTTTTGGGTGAATCATGTCAGGTGGGATTAGGCCAGCTTCTGAGTGCGTCCTTGTACATTTTATGGGTGAATCATGTCAGGTGGGATTAGAACAACTTCTGAGTGCGTCCTTGGACATTTTTCGATCAGCTTCTAAGTGCGTCTGAGTGTGTCCTTGGACTGGGTGGGATTGTATAACTTTTATTTGATATAGATTGACTTGTACTTAATAGAGGTCGTTTCTTTTAAATACGTACTATTGGCCGCTGGAGGCGCTGTAATATTCATCAGCTTTTTGGCTGTGTCACCTATAAACAATTTTAACGAAAAATTTTTAATTTGTGTATTTCAGTAAGCGTAAATTTATATTTAAAAAGAAAAAATTCAATGCAAAAACATAATGTTTGCTCAAACATAGGTGGCAGCGATTATATCTCCGGTATTATTGCACTTCTTTTTGTGTCTAATTTTGTGAGTTTTTTCCTGTGGCTATGCCTTTTGCCCCGTTAGGGATCATACGACCTGAAGAAGAAGAAAGTGCCGAAAGTGTTTGCTGTTTGCTAATTGACCAAACTTTATATTTTTTTCGGGCACTGCTTCGCAAAAGAATTTTTTTGGATAATTCGGTTCTTCCTGGCTCAATTTGTAAGAAAATTTCGCATATTTCATTTCTAATACCAAAATCGGAAAAACGTTGACGTCACGTGAAAGTGTTCAAGACGGTTCCGACGATTCTGTGATGAATACTGACGTAGCGTCTTCATCCCAATCTTCTCGAAAGCGTAAAAGGATCTTACGCAGTCACGTCTAATTTTATTACTCATCTCCGAAGAAAGCATACAGAGCAGCATCAGCAGTACAAGGCGATGAAGCAAAATATCGGTAAAAGGTGACAAACTTCCACACAGACCACCAAGCAAGAAGATTTGGACCAGCGACTTCTGTGGTTCATTACCGATTCCACATCGCCGCTGTCAATTGTCGAAAGGCAATCTTTTATTGATCTGTTCAAAGGTACTGGTCTGATAGTGAGAAGCAGACCAACCTTTATGAAGAAGCTTGATGATGGTTTCGAAACAATGATGCAAAAGATAAAAACGGCTATGGCATCCACTCAGTTTTTTTGCACTACAGCCGATGTATGGTCGGGAAAACATCGCAGCTTCCTTGGATACACATGCCACTGGCTAGATACTAGCTTCCATCGCCATTCCGCTGCTTTAGCTTGCCGTCGTTTCAAGGGAGCACACACTGCCGATCGTCTTGCAGAATTAATTGACGGAATCAATGCAGACTTTACTTTAAATTCTTCAAACATCGAAGCTACAGTGACGGGTAATGGCTCAAACTTTGTAAAAGCGTTTAGGGAATTTAGCTTTCAAACCACATCAAGCTCAGAACACGAATCCGAAAGTGATTCATTCCCGCTCACGTTTTCGGAAGAAAATGACGACGATAACGAAGTTGACTTCATACAATGTGATGCAGTCCTATTTAATTTACCGAAACATGTTAGGTGTGCGAGCCACACTCTTAGTTTGTTGGCGACAACTGATTTCAACAAAGTACAGCACAGCTTAGAGATATCCACAAAGGCAATGCATACACAAGTATGTACACTCAGGGAAAAAGAACATAGTAAAATCAAGTACGATCGTATTTACTCCTTAATTTTTTCAACTTAATGGAAACAACTTTGAAATAAAGAGAAAAATACTTAAAATAATTATTGTCAACGTTGAAACAAAGTTGCAAAGTTGAAATGAAGTGAAAAATACTTAAAATAACTGTTGTCAACGTAGAAACAAAGTTGAACGATTTTAAATCAAGGTCCGGCAACCTTAATATAAATTTTAAAATTTTTGAAATAATCGGAAAACAACTTTGAAATAAGTTTGTTTATTTTTGAATTTAAGTTTTAAATTGAAAACAAGTTTGTTCGTAGTTGTTTCTAAAATTTCCATCTTTACCAGACTTTCATTAACGTTTCTACTTGTTTTAAGGTGGTTATTTTTGATTTTAGGTTGTTTTTTATCTGGGTGTATACAATGAATCAACCTACCCTTTTTATACCCCCACACTCACTGTGGCAGGGTATACTAACTTTGTCACAACGTTTGTAACGCCCATAAGGAGGCGTGTCCGGTATGGAAAAGTATATATATTCTTGATCAGTATCACCTCCTGAGTCGATTTAGCGATGTCCGTCTGTCTGTCCGTCCGTCTGCCCGTCTGCCCGTCTGTCCGTCTGTCCGTCTGTCCGTCCGCACGATAGCGGTCGCAGTTTTGGAGATATCGACTTGAAACTTTTTTTACATGTTTTTCTCGTGAATACTGAGATCAAGTTCGAGAATCAGCCAAATCGGACAAAAACTGGGCGTGGCTCCCATACACCGAAAAAAAAGGTACAAATTTTTTATTGTTGTATTCGATTGGAAATGTTTAGAAACGTATTTTTGACATGGTCCGAGGTTCCGCAGCCACATATATAAGGGTCTAAATGGGGTCTTGAGACCAATTTTTTTTTTTTTTGTGGATTTAATTGGAAATTTTTAGAAATGGATTTTGGACATGGTCCGGGCTCCAAAACCACCTATAATTGGCTCAAAATAGTGTCTTGAGACCACAATTTTTTATGTTCAAGGTACTTCTTCCTACTGTGTGGGGTATTTCAGCTTCGGTATAGCCGAAGATAGTCCACTCTCTAGTTATTAAAAACATTTTAACAACATTTTTTTAAATTAAATAAAAACGTGTTGTAATGAATAATGATTATTTTCGGATTCAGTTAGGAAAAATACAAATCAGCTTTTGTTAAAATTTTTTAAAAATTACTGTCAATTTAAAAATAAAAATTGTTCACAATTTTTTAGTTTTACTCTTATAAAGAAATACGAAAATCTTTTATAAAATGTTTTCAAAACTTTTAATATTGTTGTGTTTTCGAGTTTATAACGTGGCAAGATACATAAGAAATGTAATGTACGAAAAGTTAAATTTGTCTGTTTGGTTTGAAAATTTTACAATTATCTAATCCCTGCTCATACTCCAACTTTTTAGACTTTCCAAAAGTGCTACAAACTCTGGAGTAAGGTCAATCGGCCAAAGTCAAGCGAACTTATTTCAAGCATTCTGGGTGCGTCTCTTCTTACTCCTGTTGTAACAAGGTGGAACTCCTTGTATGATTCGGTAACAAGACTACTTAACCACAAAGCAAACTTAAACAATTTATGTGTTGTTCTCAAAATACAAAAGTTCTCTGAAAAAGAATTTCAATACATAGAAGAGTACTGCATGCGTGTGGAGCCTATTTGCAACAATTCAAAAACGTTTCCAATAAAAGTATTGCATTTAACTTTTATTGGAAACGTTTTTAAATTGCTGCAAATTAAAAACTAATTTCTAATCAACGTTTAAACGAATTCGATATAAGCTTTGTTTTTATCAGCACAGCGTGTATGTGCGTAACTTATAAACCTTACGTCCCGCGTTCAAATCCTGGATGAGCTGAACATTTTTTTTTTTTTTTCGTTACTTAAACGTTGGTTGCAAACGAAACAACAAACGAAGTGTGTTTGTCTAATTTTTCGTTTCTTACGAACGAAAACCCCATGGATGAAAAGCTTATCCATCGATTTGAAATATATTTCACCTAAAACCAGAAGCAGATAACGCCATATTAGCCATATGTTGAGACGTGAAGTACAGATTATGTTCAATAATGAAGGACCCACACAAAGTGTTGACGAGCATCATCATTCAGCAAGAGCCGCCGCTTACTTTGATTTCGGAGACGACAGTAAGTTAATGAGATCATTGCTCAGAAATTAAAATCAATTTTATACCCCCACATACTATATATATTCTTGATCAGCATTAACTGTATCCGTCAGTCTGTCCGCACACTAGCGGTCACAAGCTTTTCACCTCCAAACTAAGATCAAGCTCGATAATCGGCTAAATCGGACAAAAACTAAGGGGGGGCTCTCAAACGAAATGACAAAATAAAAGGAAGCGAACACTATCCAAGTCTATTCAGAAGCGAAAGAACTATTTTTTTTGCTGCATTCGATTGGAGATACATATGTATAAACGGATTTTGGGCGTAGATCGAGGTACCAAAAACACATATAAATGGGTAAAAATAAGTTGCTCAGGTCAAATTTTTCTGCCCGATGTTTTTCTAAAAGAACTACATTGTGTGGGGGTATTTGTTTCGTCCGTGCCGAAGCTAGTATATTCTCTAGTTTTAAATCTTTTTTAGATGCAGATGAAATAATTAGTGTACCATCAAGCAACAGCATGGTTGACATGGAATGTGCGGGTTATTGCGGTGATTCCAATATTACGTTCAAAACATTTGCGAAATACCCTTTACTACATAAGTTGTCAATAAAAATGAACACTCCTTTAGCTTCATCGGCGCCAGTTGAACGACTTTTTTCTTTTGCGGGACTTGTCAACACTTCACGTCGACAATGGTTGACTGATTCTAATTTTGAGAAATTAGTGCTGATGAAAGCTAACTATAACAAAGGCTTTTAAAGACAGATTTTCTTTATTGTATGAATTCATTATACTTACTTTAGTATTTTTGTATATTGCAGTGCCACACAAAAATTTAGACATGAATCTTTTAAATAGGTCTGGATGAAGAGTCTGGCCTTAAGAAATTACATACTCGTTTTTTTCCACATTTTTTTTTTAAATCGTTGAACTTTTTACTTTTTATTTTATATGAATTTAATTATTTTTATCAGAAAAAAAAATTTTCTTTTTCTTTTTATACGAAACCTTCATTAACGAAATAAAACCGTTTTCAAACTAAACTGAAATAATTAAACAGTTGACATTTTATATTTGGCATTTGTAAAAATTTCAACAATAGTTTACCCATCGAAATCGTTGGATATTTATACCCACACACTCACTGTGGCAGGGTATCCTAACTTTGTCACAACGGTTGTAACGCCCATAAGGAGGCGTGTCCGGTATGGAAAACTACATATATTCTTGATCAGCATCACCTCCTGAGTGGATTTAGCGATGTCCGTCTGCCTGGATTTGATGGATTTGATTGGAAATTTTTAGAAATGGATTTAGGACATGGTCCGGGCTCCAAAACCACTTATAATTGGCGCAAAATAGGGTCTTGAGACCACATTTTTATTAAATTTTTTTTACAAAATTCCAATTTTTTTAAACATTTTAAATTATAAGAAAATATTTCACTTTACACAAAACGAATATCATTTCTCCAAAAGAATATTATCGAAGTTATTTAAATATTTTCTGTTACTTTATTTGATTTTGTCTGATTTTATTTTTATACGAAACCTTCTGATTCGCTTCACAAATCACAACTGATTAGAAAAACTGGTTTTTCTTCGGCAATCTTCTCTTAAAGATAAACGAAACGAAGCCAAGCACAAATCACAGAGTTTTGTTTGAAAGTCAATACCTCTGCAATACCTGTGTATGGTTTGCAGTTCCCTGCAAGAAACAACTGACTCCCATTTTACTGGATCTATAGGGTATACAGCTATTTTATAGTTACAATGGGTGAATCAAGCACTTTTAGAGATGTAGATTGGTTTGGAACTAAACACCCCAGTAGTAAATTTCGCAAGGCCTCTCAGCGAGAGACATGCCAGCACGCCTGCTATGGGAAGAAATTGCAGATTCCATCCTCGCTTCTAGTGGAGGCATGCCGGTATGCCTGCACTAGAAGGGAGATAGGGTGGTGTCAATGGATTTTCTATGCAATATTGCCTGCCAGCAGGCATACGCATGGAAGCGACAGACGTAGCCTGTTTATTTGTCCCGTTTCATATAAAAAGAAGTAAAGGTTGGAAGCGAGGAGGGCAGGCATCCGAGCTCCTAAAGAGGCATACTGGCATGCCTGCAGACACCTTCTTTTGACCACTGGGACAGGTAATGCAGAGGTAGTGTGTTTCAAACAAAACTCAGTGATTTGTGCTTGGCTTTGTTTCGTTTATCTTTAAGAGAAGATTGCCGAAGAAAAACCGAGTAATCTATGAGTAAACCAGTTTTTCTATTCAGTTGTGGTTTGTGAAGCGAATTAAAAAGTGACTTCGAATAAAAAAAATCTAAAAAATTAAATCAAGTAACAAAAAATGTGGAAATAATTTGAATAATATTCTTTTGGAGAAATGACATTCGTTTTGTGTAAAGTGATATATTTTCTTACAAATTGAAAATGTTAGAAAATATTGGAATTTTGTAAATAAAATTTAATAAAAATGTGAAAAATAATCATAAATGTGAAAAAATGTGGTTGTGAGTGATTTAATGCTAATAGAAATTATTTTCAAAGCAACCTATATTTTTGTTAAGCATGCCTGTGCGACATAAATACAAAAACCACGACTTCGATTTTTGCATTCTAGTATTAAAATCAGTGCGCACAGTATGGTCAATGAGTGAAGTATAATGGTAAATAAATGCATTTTGCTCAGAATGATTTTTATATTTATACCCCCACACTCACTGTGGCAGGGTATACTAACTTTGTCACAACGTTTGTAACGCCCATAAGGAGGCGTGTCCGGTATGGAAAAGTATATATATTCTTGATCAGTATCACCTCCTGAGTCGATTTAGCGATGTCCGTCTGTCTGCCCGTCCGTCTGTCCGTCTGTCCGTCCGCACGATAACAGTCGCAGTTTTGGAGATATCGACTTGAAACTTTTTTTACATGTTTTTCTCGTGAATACTGAGATCAAGTTCGAGAATCAGCCAAATCGGACAAAAACTGGGCGTGGCTCCCATACACCGAAAAAAAAGGTAAAAATTTTTCAAGTCTTTTTTATTGTTGTATTCCATTGGAAATGTTTAGAAACGTATTTTTGACATGGTCCGAGGTTCCGAAGCCAAATATATAAGGGTCTAAATGGGGTCTTGAGACCAATTTTTTTTTTTTGGTGGATTTAATTGGAAATTTTTAGAAATGGATTTTGGACATGGTCCGGGCTCCAAAACCACCTATAATTGGCTCAAAATAGGGTCTTGAGACCACATTTTTTTATGTTCGAGGTACTTCTTCCTACTGTGTGGGGGTATTTCAACTTCGGTATAGCCGAAGATAGTCCACTCTCTAGTTTTTTTAAATTTTTATTTTTTATTTTCTTTAATTATTGCAGAACTAGTTTGGAACTATTTTGGAACTATTTTGGACCTAGACCGGTTTCTTGCAGGGTTGCGATTTGTATAAAGTTAAATAATTGAATTTGTAAATGGAAATGTTTTATTGAAATATTTATTTTTTAATCAAAATATTCTTTTTATAATCTTGAAAATAAGTTTTCATCTATTTTTATTCTTTTAATGGTTGGGAAAATGTAAATTTTATAAAAATGTTATTTACTTTGTCTTGTGGTTTTTGCTATTAGCCCTACGGTACTTTTACCATCCGTAAAAATTCAAAATTTATAAAGTTATGTTCGGTTGTTCCTCAGGCGGTGGAGCAAAATTAAATAGAATAGAAGATAATTCAAATTTAAAATTAGTGTTTTTTTCTATACAATTATATATAAATTGGAGTAATATATAATTTCGAGTGGCTAGTATAGTATTAATTTGTTTAGAGAGAGTTACCTTTGATGGCGTTGGCGAGTAGCTCTTTGAGTGGTGATCAACAATTGAGCAATATAACAAATTTTTACCGGAAAAAGAAATGTTCTCTCTTTTTAGAACAAAATTCAGCTACTACACTAACGAACTCTACAGTTCATCAAATTAAGTTCACTTAAAATTAAACAGTGATACTCAAACTGCGTTTGGCCTAAACACCCACGTTGCACGGGTTGTATAAAATTTAAAAATAAATATATATAGTAATTGGCGACAACTTCAATGGACGCTGTAATTGATGGTTAATTCCGCCCGTGAAGCTTTTAACATAAAATTGGTGGCGACTGTAATCCCACCTGGTACGATTCACCCAAAAAATGTCCAAGGAAGCACTTGGTGGCAGCTGTAATCCCACACGGCATGATTGACTCAAAAAATGTCCAAGGACGTACTTGGTGGCGCAGTAATCCCACCCGGTATGATTCACTCAAAAAAAGTCGAAGGACGCAGTTGGTGGCAGCTGTAATCCCACCAGTAATGATTCACCCAAAAAATGTCCAGGGATGCAATTAGTGGAAGCTGTAATCCCACCCGGTACGATTCACCGAAAAAAGGACGCACTTGGTGGCAGCTGTAATCCCACTCGCAGTTGGTGGCATGAACCACTCATTATTCGATATTTACTAAGTTACATTTAAACTATTTTTTTTGTTATATGGGAGGTGCCACGCCATGTTGTCAGAACTGCATGGTTATGATTTGAAACGGGTATCGTTGCGAAAAATTCAACACCGCACAGTTCTAAAACACAACTGAAACAGTTTTACTTTTGAAATATGGTATGAGTTACTGGAACGTGTGTTTGAATCTCAGTAGGAGCAAATTTTTTTTCGATTCTTGTTTTTTTATTGTAATACCAAGAAGGAGACGTGTCCGGTATGGAAAAGTATATATATTCTTGATCAGCGTCACCTCCTGAGTTGATTTAGCCCTATCCGTCTGTCCGTCCTCTTTTCTTGTAAACATGATTGCAGGAGCTAGAAGAAAGCTAGGGATCCCAAATTTTGGATTTATCCTTTTTAGGCCCTAGAAGGGGTTGGTATTGAAAATGGGCGGAATCGGTCGACTGCCACGCCTACCTTCCTGTCTGTCCGTCCTCTTTTCTTGTAAACACGATTGCAGGAGTTAGAAGAAAGCTAGGGATCTCCAAATTTTGGATTTATCCTTTTCAGGCCCTAGAAGGAGTTGGTATTGCAAATGGGCGGAATCGGTCGACTGCCACGCCTACCTCCCATATAAGTGAAAATCGTGTTTTTACCGTATATCGACTTTGTCACATAGCCCCTTCTCCTGTATATGTTTTCGATCAGCCATGTAGCCATGTTGACGAATTTCATTTATGATGCTGATATTTTAAATTTACTTATTATTTAATGTATAGGTGCTTTTAAACAAAACCAATACATAATCAAAGCTGAAATCAGCATTTATTCAAATGCAATAATGCATTTGAAATAATTGTCATTATTTCTTTTTAGTTAATTTCTAGGCATAAAGAATAAACAAAATTAACGAATTGAAGATAACCGACTGAAACCGTCTTTGTATCGCATTTCGTTAGCAAAGCAGCATTCTGTCGTTGCTTTGCTAAAAAAATGCGCTGGCATGTCCGTTCAAAAATACCACTACGATGAAATTTATGAAATAGCTTATGATCTTTTTTTGGCATTGACCTTCATTGGATACATATTTTTTATAATTTTGGGGTAATATACGAGAAATTGATTAAGTCCGCCATATAGTGAGTTGTGGTTCCAGTTCAGAATATTAATATTTTCGAGAAATATAGAGCATAATTTTTTGCAATATATTTTTGAAATACTATGGCTGGAAACGCAACATTCCAAACCAGTTCTGATTTGTATTTTATTCGATAAATTTTTGAAATATTAAAAATATTAATATTTTAGAAAATAAGGGCGATTGTCTTTTTTTTTGAATGCAATATGATAGAAAATTCATGAACCTAAGAGTCCTCAGCATTATTAGTCCATTTCAATTTTTTGCTGATTTTTGAAAGAATTTTTTGTAACAAATCTGTTGATTGGGTAGAATATATAAAAAAAAGTTATACAAAAAAATAAGGAAACATATGCCAAAACCATCAAAATACTTTGTCGCGAATCCAAACAAATCATAGAAAAATATACATGCATATAAGAAAACAGCAGCAGTAGGGATGAAAATCGCCAACAACAACCTGCGCCGCCAATCATTGTAAAAAAACCAAACAGCAAAAAATTGCAAGATGAATAAAAAAAAGAATCAAAACAAACGAATCAAGATCTAGTCAAAGAAAACGATCGAAATAAGAAAAGGGACAAAAACACAAATGTTAAGATAAGCAAAAAGAAAAGCGAAACAACAACAAAAACATTTCTAACAGACTACAAAAAATTAAAAAATGTTAGCCAAATGCCGCAGTCCACTCACTGTCCAAATTCCGCAGTCTGCTTACTCCCCAGAATTGCACGAGCTCCGAGTTAGCAAAAAGGAAGAGGAAGAGCTTATGACGCTTCTCTATGAATATAAGTTCTCTGGTTGTAGGCATTATTGCCACCTTTAAGGAAATAATACTGCTAGCGTTGCCACCTAACACTGTTTTTACGGCTAAACATTTTTTCCGATTGTCGACTATTTTTATTGCATGGCGATTTAATCATTGGATTTTTCCAATTTTTTATTTTCGCATTATGTATTTTGATGTCCTAAAACCGAATCTGAAATCTTTTTTGCCGCAAAATCTGCTTTCCGAGATATAAAATTTTTGAAGTTTCGATTTCCCTTTTACAATTTCTTGAGTAACTTCTAAGAAAGATGTCTCCATTAATTTTGTAGAATTTTTTTTTGGGATTTTTATTTGTTTTTATGAAATATCTCACCTCAAACAAATATTTTTTATTCGAATATCGCATTTGCAAAAAATATTTTTGAGTAAGTTTCACGGCGACTGCGGTATTTCGCGTTGGTGTGGGGGACCTTAATGTTGTAAATATGACATATGACATATGTTGGGAATATATGACATGCTCAGAGGAAAAGAGCGATAAAATGTACTGACGCTCCATACATTTCATCGCTTTTTTATTCTGAGCGTGTCATATGCAAATATGAAATGCAATATAATAGGAAAGTGTAATATGAAAATCGGTCGAAGCTATTTTTGTTTATATGTGAAACATGATTTTTTGTGCGTGTATATACATGAAAGCGTTTTGCATACAGCATGCTAAAGTCAATCGATATTAGCTAAAGGTATTGTATATGTCAAAGTGGTAAGCGTTTGATTGGCTACTTCATCTTACTTACAATCGCTGCGTTGTGGGTTCGATTCCTCCCCAGGGCGGCTAACATTCATAAAAAAAGAAGTGAGTAAGTTCCAGTCGGGCAAGCCGACTTATATATACCCTACACCTACTAGGCCATATTGGATCCGCCATCTTGAAATTTTAAATTCCGACATCAAATTCGAAATCAGCGACCCCGAAAACCCCACTATACAAAATTTCAAACTGTTTTTGATAATATCTTGAAATTTAGGTAAAAACACGATTTTTACTTATATGGGAGGTAGGCGTGGCGGTCGACCGATTTCGCCCATTTGCAATACCAACTCCTTCTAGGGCCTATAAAGGATAAATCCAAAATTTGTGATCCCAAGCTTTTTTCTAGCTCCTGCAATCGTGTTTACAAGAAAATAGGACGGACAGACGGACAGACAGGGAGGTAGGCGTGGCAGTCGACCGATTCCGCGTATTTTCAATACCAACTCCTTCTAGGGCCTAAAAAGGATACATCCAAAATTTGGGATCCCTAGCTTTCTTCTAGCTCCTTCAATCGTGTTTACAAGAAAAGAGGACGGACAGACGGACGGATAATGATACACGTATTTCGTATGCGCATTTCGCATTTCGAGTAACTACGTGCTGGCACTAAAATTTGTTGTTGTATAAAAATTGATTTAAGCTGCACTTGAGCTTGAACCCAACTATACAAAATCATATTTTTTTTTTATTTTTAAGAAAACTTATCAAATCCCCTATTTTGACGAGGTGACAAGCTTTTAACCTCATTGGTAACCGGTAAGGTAACAAGTTTGTACCCTCGTCAAAACATGGAGATACATTTTTTATTTTTGTTTATGCATAATACAATTTTTTTTTTTTGGTCGAAATGACATCTATGAACGTTTATTTTTTTTAAATACATATATTATGCAGCGCTGCACAAACATTGGCAATTTTGGTAGCCTTTACTGGATCATAGTATAGCTCTGTAGCGCCCAACAGGCATCTCCATATATTTTTATAAAACATTCAGGATATACAATCCCTTTCGGTTGTAGTACAGATGTCTGTTGGTTGAAGGAGTGACAATTCTCAATTGCGTTCCATCAATACAGCCCACAACACCCGGTAACTTAAAATCTTCAAAAAATTCTCGGGTAATTTGTTTTTGCTCTCTAGGTGTCGGCCAAGGTATCCATTGTGCGCATAATGTGGACTTAAAAATTTTTAATATTTCGGAAAGCACCTCACTGAAAGAGGATTGCGCCAATTTCATAGTCCTTGACAATTCCTTTTTGGTATCCGCCCTCGGATAAAATCTAAAAAACCTGTCATTTATAAAGAAAATCAAAAGAAACTTTCAATCTTACAATGGTTAATACTCCAGAGGATTAGAATAGTCTCTAACTGTGCATTGACCATTAATTTCTTCTGCTATGGTCAAAAGTCAAAACGCTACAATATTAATTTTTGCCCAATGTTTTTGAGTCGTTGGATGATTAAAGATTGAGTTAAAGGGTTAAAATTTTTGAATTTTTTCTCTGGTGCTAACAATTTTTAAATTTAAACTGTCCGTTCGCCTTGATGGTTTTCCAACAGGGACGTAACCAGGGGGGGTTTGGGGTGTTCGAACCCCCCCCGAAATCTATGAAGTAATAGAAAAATATATGGAATTGTTATGAAATTCAACAGAATTTAAGAGAAACTTCCGTATACTCCTTGATATTCTATTTTTGTTTACCAAAAACTGGAAAATTACAGTTCTAGCATTCGTTATTAAGCATCCCGGTTTACATTTACATCAAATGAATAAAATGAAAGAAGGGACGTACCCATGAAGGGGAGGGGGGTTAGGAGGGCTTTAGGGTGCCGAAAACCCCCAAAATATATAAACATAATATGTCGATTTTTTCCCCTTCGGGTTTTTTCAAAATTTTTGTAATCAAAATTAAAAGATTTATTTTTAAAAAAGCGATCTGTTGTTGATTGTAATTTGGTTTGCATTTTCTAGTTTTTTTCTCAGTATAAGTAAAAAAATTTATGAAAACCCCCCCCGAAATGTATTCCTGGTTACGTCCCTGTTTTCCAATAACTCTTTATTCCATAAGTGTGATGATTTTGAGAAGCCAAGTTTGACAATTCAACCAAGAGAGTATTCAGCGAAAAGATACTAATACAAATTCGAAATTAGTGTTGATCTTTTAGAATAGAGTAAGTAATTGGTTCAAAATTCATATTTTAGTAGAGCAATTTAAATAGACTTCAAAAAATCTGTACGTAACAGAGTTTACATTTGTAGAACATAGTACATAGTTACAATTTACTAAAAAATATCAGAACAAATTTTATCTGTAAAAAATTTTTAGAAGCTGGACTCTGGACATAGGGAAAAAAATCTTGACAATCTAGACGAGTACAGAACGTGTGGCATTCCTAGCAGCACAGCAGTGTTAGGCAAAAACGAACACACGCACACAAAAATATTATAAGGGTATTCATTTAAAGTGGGAAACCCCTCGACGCGCAGTAGCTTAAAAGAACTGTCAAATTTCATATGTTTTGACTGCTCATCTGCACAACTGAATAGTTGCCGAGGGGTTTCCCACTTTAAATGAATCGCCCTTATGTGTTTTTGTGCGACTGACCGCTTTGATGAAACACACCATGTAGGACCAGAACAAACTGGTTGACTAATTACATTAGTTTACCAATTAGTTTAACTACAACTAGTAGTTTAAGTGGTTAAAACTTGCAATCGTGAGTGAGAACATGAAAAAAGATAAATTAATTTGTTGAATGCGCGCATGGCAAGGCTGAAGAAATATGTAGGCTTGCCACACTTGGAGAAGTCCAAACCGGAGATTTTCAAAATAAAATAATAAAATAAATAATTTTTTTAGGGTTGGTCTTCTATAACACCGTTTGACACTAAAAAACGCACATGATCGGGACTGATAGATCCTATTAGAGGGGGCTAAAAAAGAGTACCAGTGTCTTCCAGTTCTTCTGGATCAATTCTTAAAACCGTTTAAATCGCATTTATGAATTTTACATTTTTCTCATGTACATAATAATTCTTCAACAACAAAGGTTTGATTGGACTTTTATTATAAAATATGCGTTAGATAGGGAAAACATATCTTTAAAAACATGTAAACTTTTTACAATCGGATGTAAACTCATCACGCTAGAGTAGAAACCATTCAGAAATTTCCAATTTTTAAAAAGAAAAAACTTAAGTTAAAGTAGAAAAAATGTTTTGACCGACTGAAACGTACACACTTGTTTTTATTGAAATACCCTACACCCAGTGGCGCACCTAAGATTTTTTTCCGGGGGCGGATTTCAAAAATTGTTTAATTTAGAAAATTATCATATTGATGTTCTTACATACATACATACATACTAGGGCTTTCGGGATATGGGATCCCAGGATCCCGGTCCAATTTTGGTCCCGAAAATCCCGGGATATTTTTTCCTAAATCCCGGGATTTTCGGGACTACATTTTAAATAAATTAGTCCATAAAAATAGTTTAATACAAGAAACATACAACTTTTCATAGCTCATAAAATATAAACAAAATCGTGTATGCAGAAAAAAAGTTTTTGACAACATTTGAACAACCCCAAAATGAAAAAATAGTTAGTTAAAAAACTCAAAACTTAAAAATTTTTAATTTATAACAAAAAACTAGAGAGTGGACTATTTTCGGCTATACCGAAGCTGAAATACCCCCACACAGTAGGAAGAAGTACCTCGAACATAAAATTATGTGGTCTGAAGACCCTATTTTGAGCCACATATAAAAATTTTTTTAGCCAGAACCATGTCCAAAATCCGTTTCTAAAAATTTCCAATCAAATCGACAAAAAAAAGATTGGTCTCAAGACCCCATTTAGACCCTTATATATGTGGCTTCGGAACCTCGGACCATGTCAATAATACGTTTCTAAACATTTCCAATTGAATACAACCATAAAAAAGACTTCAAAAATGTTTAACTTTTTTTTCGGTGTATGGGAGCGTCGCCCAGTTTTTATCCGATTTAGCTGATTCCCGAACTTGATCTCAGTATTCACGAGAAAAACATGTACCCAAAGTTTCAAGTCGATATCTCCAAAACTGCGACCGCTATCGTGCGGACGGACAGACGGACAGACAGACGGACATCGCTAAATTGACTCCGGCGGTGATGCTGATCAAGAATATATATACTTTTCCATACCGGACACTCCTCCTTATGGGCGTTACAAACGTTGTGACAAAGTTAGTATACCCTGCCGCAGTGAGTGTGGGGGTATAATTACCAGACTTGTAAAGTAATGAAATTTTCATTACGCATTACCATTACCATTACCATTACCATTACAGGTAATGAAATTTTATTTCATTACCATTACCATTACTGCAATGGTAATGATAATGAAGTCTCCCACCTGACATGAATCACCCGAAAAATGTCCAAGGACGCACTCAGAAGCTGGCCTAATCCCACCTGACATGATTCACCCGAAAAATGTCCAAGGACGCACTCAGAAGCTGTCCAAATCGCAACTGATATGAATCATCCATAAAATGACCATGGACACACTTGGTGGTAGCTACAATTAAACTTGGCATGATTTGCCCAAAAAGTGTCAAAAACGCAATTGGGGCAGATAGGTAATGAAGTAATGGAAATTAGGTAATGAAGAAATGGCAATTTCATTACCATTGCAATGAAATGTTTATTACTTCATTACCATTACCATTACAATTACCATTGTAGTAATGGTAATGGTAATGAAATAAAATTTCATTACCTGTAATGGTAATGGTAATGGTCGCTCAATTTCCCAAGTCTGATAATTACGAATAAAATTGTTTGGACTTGAAATTTTTTCTTTAAGAAAAAATAAATTTATATTTATTTCAGAAGAAAATTGGTATTTTCATTCTTAGCGAACGCACAAAAAAGGATTGCCTAATAAAAATAATTAAGTAAAACTGAAAACTGATACAAAAGTAATTTCATAAACCTTACTTAAGCATATTTTGTATTGAATTGTGTCGTTCCTAAAGAAAAGGAAACTCAAATACTGAAAATAAAAAAATTCATTAATTTGAATTAATAAATTAAAATTAATGTTTATGTTTATTTATTTAAGCTAAAACTATCAGTTTTTCAAAAAAACATATAAAAAACATTTTTTTATTTTTTTTTTTAAATGCATTTTGCTTGTAAAAGTAACAAATCCCGAAAAATCCCGGAATCCCGGGATTGCAATTTTCAGTCCCGAAAAGCCTTCGGGATCGAAAGCCCTAATACATACACATATTTTCGCTACAACCCTCGAGGGTCTTGGCCGAGCTTCTTAATGCAATTATCACGGGCAAGTGTATATGATAATTAAGGCATTCAATCCCGGGATCCCGGACGTTTTCTCAATCCCGGAAACCCGGGATTTTCAGTCCGGAATCCCGGGATTCAAAAAAGGCTTTTTTTATGCAGTGTTTAAGATATTTTTGACGGTTTTCTACAAAAATTGTTCGATCAATGTAATTTAAAAAGAATTACTTTTTCTTCGACTTATTTATTTTAAATATTATTTGTTTTGTTTAATGCTATATTTAATAAATATTATTTCTTTGTCGAATTAAAATGAAATTAAACTTAAAATATTGTTGCAACAATTTTTTCTTTAATTTTATATTAATTATTGTATTTAATTGGAAAATCCCGAAAATCCCGAACAAATCCCGGGATCCCGGGATTGTAATTTCAAATCCCGAAATCCCGGGATTTTCAAAAACATTTCGGGATTGAATGCCTTAATGATAATTGTGGACCCACAGTTTATTGCCGGTTCCGAACGGCGGGACTCCCAAAGAAGAAGCTTTTCATGGCAAAGTTACTCTCGCAAGATTGCCAGAACTTGGCGAGAGAGTGGCGGTCTACACAGAAAAACAGAAAACAAATTTCTGCCTTGCCCCAGGTGGGAGTTGAACCCGATACCTTCCGATCGTGAAGCAGAGGTCTTAACCACTGCACTACGCCCGCCACTAATTGATATTCTTACTAAATTTATTAACTACTTTGAATTGGATAAGTAGCTAGTGAGCAAAACTGGGCATTAACTAGTTTATTAGTTAATAGTTAATTAACGAAGTTAAATTTTTTGTTAACTTTTAACGTTTCAGTTAATTTCGAAAACCATTAACTTTTTCATTTAGTTAAGTTAAATTTCTTCAATTTACTAGCATTAGTTAACTTTGAAACAAAAATTTTTTTTATTATTGAATGTAAAAAAAGTAGATACTAAGAATTCATACTATTTTCGAACTGATATTGACATTTAATTTAAAAATTATTTCACAAAACAATTAAATGCACAGGCCGATTAGTTTCGAAGTGTTCTATATTCTATTTTTATGTATGAATGGACCATTCTAAACACAATTGCGTTCTCAGCCATTACGTGAAGTTTAGTATTTTCCATTTCTCAGATTTCTCAACATGGCGAAAAACTGAGAACGCCATTTTGTTTAGAATGGCCTGTGATATTTGTTCTTAACCAAACTTCATTGGTTTCATTATTATTATTTCATGTTCTAATAAAATTTGTACGCCTTTATATGAATGTAAGTAAATGGCTTCATACACGAAATTTTGCTTTTGTTAAAAATTGTTATCATTTTTTTAAAGCAAATTTGCATATAGAAGGCTGAAACCACTCGAAAAAAGGGTCTGTGAGTGCAAGCAATTAATTGCATGTAGTTAAAGAGTTTTGTTTATGTTTTTTGTAAAAAAAAAATTTTTGTTTTGTTTTCTATAGAAAATTTAACTATTTAATTTAAGTTTTAACGTAGTTAACTTTTCAACGAAATTAACTTATTAATTTAACGAAGTTAAATTTTTAATTAACTATTACTGGGTTAACGAAGTTAAATTCTCTATTAACTTTGCCAAGCTTTGCTAGTGAGTATAGGTACCAGCTAGAGAATTTAGTCCCGAAAGGTTTTGACAATCCCTTGCTTTCTTTCTTGCATCCCGACCTCAGAATTTTTGAAATATTTTTTTTTATAAAAAGAAAAACGTATAATTTAAGTCTTTTTCATGCAACTGAAGACAAAAAAACTTATAACTTCTATTGCACCGTTCGACACTAAAAATGCACATCGCATTTCTGCATTTTTGATTAAATAGGAATGAATTTTTCTCTACAATGAACAAATTTTTTAGCAGAAAATTTAACTCCCATGCGTTTTTGTCTCCATATTATAGATTTTTTCAAACAACATTTCTAGTCTAGCGTGATGATTTTACATCCTATCGTAAAAAGTTTACATGTTTTTAATGGTATGGTTTTCCTCTATCAATAAGAATCTACATAGAAGGTTCTGGAAAATTTCATATCAATAAAGAAATGAGGAGAAGCTTCCAAAAACCTTGAATTTCACAACGACGTTTCTCCATTTCATCATCTTCTTTTTCTTTGGTGAAGAACATAGAAATTGGTGTTGTCAGCAACTTAATACTTATGAATACCACTGTAGCTATAAGATAAGGTTTAGTCGTCAGCAGATTATAATACTGAGTTTTCGAAAAATAATGTTTGTATTAATCGAATTAAATCGGCTTTTTTTTAAAACCTGAGAATACCCAGGAATACAACATTTTTGCATGGGAAAAATGCAACATGCAAATATGCGATTTAAACGGTTTTAAGAATTGATTCAGAAAAACTGGGAGACACGAGTACTCCTTTTTTAACCCCCTCTAACAGAATCTATTCATCCCGATCATGTGTATTACCAAAAGTTTTTATTTGTCGAACGGTGTTATACAACATTTTGGACGATTTCATGAAAATTACAGTACATAACCTTATTTTCAAGTTGGAATTTGATAATTTGAATATTTTATGAACAAGGCATTTTAATTCAAATATGAAATAAATATTTAAGAATTAGAGACCGACTGAAATTCGGTTTCGGTTTTTCGTCTTTTCGGCTAAAGAAGCAGTTTGGGCCGTGCTTCGGATTCGGCCGAAAATAAAATATCGTTTCGATATTTCTGCCGAAAATTTCGGTTTGATACGAAAAATGTAACAAATAAATAACAAAGATTACACTGATCGACAAAACTGAACTTTTTGTGTGTTAAATATACTTGATAGACAAATTCTTATGTATTTTGGGACGCTGAATACGAAAATAATAATGAAATTTTTACATCATACACCAAATATGCAATTTTTGTACAATTTTCATTATTATTTTCGGATTTGGCGTGGCAAAATACAACCAAAGGATTTATCATAGTTTCGAAGAATCAGAAGAGACAAAGAAGATATACCTCCTTCATTCATTCACCCCTTCACAGCGTTCTCACTCTACTCCTATCTACTACTCTCGCGATGATTTTTAAATTTATACTCATCTACTACGATAGTAGATTTTTCAACTTCCCTCAAGATATTTTCTACTACTATTGTAAGAAATGTACTCCTCAAAATATTATGTGAGTTTCATACAATGCAAAACTACTACTCTTTCTACAAATCTACTACCCAGGCAGTAATTTCTACTATTCTCGTAGAATTTCTACTACTCTACGTAAAAAAATTAGATCTACTCCCCTTTCTTGAAATCTACTCCCGTAAAATCGAATATTTACTACTCGAACCGTAGCAAAAAGTGAGAACCCTGCCCCTTCAATTGATTCATCTAATTCAAGATCTGAACTTAAAATTATTGATTTCAGCCTACTGATACGCCTGATTATGTACAACTTTATAACATTTAAATTCAGAATTTTTTCTTTTCTTTTTTCGTTTTCGGTTTCGGCCGAAATTAGAAAAATGAAAATTCAGCCATTTCGGTTTCGGTCGAAAAAAATAATAAAAAATTTCGGAAATTAAAGAATTGAAGGCATCGGATCAAATCCAAAATTGTTTAATTACACGAAAAAATGGCCCACACTGTGTGGTCTTAGATTTTAAATACATTTTTTGATTTGAAATCGAATCAAAAAATTACTTGCAGTTTGATACAAAAATTTATTTTTATACCCTGCACACTAGTGTCCAAGGGTATATTGTTTTTGTCACACCGTTTGTAACGCCCATAAGGAGGTGTATCCGGTATGGAAAAGTATATATATTCTTGATCAGCATCACCTCCTGAGTCCATTAGTCCATGTCCGTCTGTCTGTCATTTCGCACGATAACTGTCGTAGATTTTGAGCTATCACCTCCAAATTTTGGGATTCCTCTTATTTTGGCGAATGATTGGACGGTATTGAAAATGGGCAACATCGGATAAGAGCCACGCCTACCTCCCATACAAAATGGCCGCCAATTTAATATTATTTTCGTTTATCTTGAGAAATACTGAACCGATTTGGATGCGGTTTTTTTGCATTGGGTTGGAAATGAGGTCGGGAACGAAATGGTAATGAAACCGGAACGAAATGGAATTGGACCGGAACAAAATGGAATTGGAACACAATTTTTAAATGGATCAGGAAACTAAAATGATCGATAAATATTGGAAAATTATCGATAAATTATCGAAAAATTATCGATAAAAAATCGAAAAATTATCGATAAAAATCTAAAAATTATCGATAAAAAATCGAAAAATTATCGATTAAAATCGATAAATAATCGAAAAAATATCGATAACAAATCGATAAATTATCGACAAATTATCGATAAATTATCGAAAAATTATCGATAAATTATCGAAAAAACTATCTATAAAATATCGAAAAATTATGAATAAAATATCGAAAAACTATCAATAAAATACCGATTTTCGATAAAATTACTAATATATGGTCTCAGAATGTATCGTACTCGCATGTGCAGGGTATTATAGCTTCGGTCAGACCGAAGATAATTCTCTTACTAGTTTAGATTTGAAAATGGAACTCTTGCAAGAAAGGCGAATATAGACGTGTCAATACTTTTTATAATTTTCGGACTAATGAACACTATACTAAATTTTTGTTTTTATCTTTGTATATAAGGATTCTGGGAATTTTTGAATGCAACATGGTGAAAAATACATGAAACTCATCATCATTTGTCAATTTAAACTTTTGCGGATTTTTTATACCCTGCACACTAGTGTCCAAGGGTATATTGTTTTTGTCACACCGTTTGTAACGCCCATAAGGAGGTGTGTCCGGTATGGAAGAGTATATATATTCTTGATCAGCATCACCTCCTGAGTCCATTAGTCCATGTCCGTCTGTCCGTCTGTCAAAAATGGCCACATGAATCACCCAAAAAAGTTCCAATGACACACCTGGGAGTTTCTCTAATCCCAAATGACATGAATCACCCAAAAATGTTCCAATGACGCACCTGGGAGTTTCTCTAATCCCAAATGACATGAATCACCCAAAACCAGGCTTCACCACCACCGAAGGAACACAATAAATATTGTGGCAACGTAAAAAAAATATTTTCAAATCATAATAGTTATGCCATAACTTTTAAAATATTTTCAAAAAATTAAAGTTACGAGCAATGGAAAAAATATTTCTCGCTCATAATAGTTATGCGGCAACGTAAAAAAATATTTTCAAACCATTTCGGCAATTGGAAAAATATAAATTGCGATGTAATAGTTATGCTGCAACTTTTAAAAATATTCCTTAAATCAGGGCAACTTTTTCGTTTCAAAAAATTTGAATAATAGTTATTTTGGGTCCTTGTAAAAAGCGAAAAATTATCGATAAAATATCGAAAAATTATCGATAAAAAATCGAAAAATTATGAATAAAATATCGAAAAACTATCAATAAAATACCGATTTTCGATAAAATAACTAGCATATATTTTCAGAATGTATCGTACTCGCATGTGCAGGGTATTATAGCTTCGGTCAGACCGAAGATAATTCTCTTACTAGTTTTTGGCTGTTTTTGTTTCATCAATATATTTTTACCATTCAAATTAAAAAACATTTATCTGCAGTTTGCTTTGGTAATGCGAAATAATAAAAATAATTCCCCCCCCCCCTTGGGTGCGCCTCTGCCTACACCTATTGGGCCATTTTGGATCCGATATCTTGAATTTTGAAATTTCGACATAAAATTCGAAACCAGCAACCCCAAAATCACGATTTCAGTCGACCGATTCTGCCCATTTTCAATACCAACTTCTTCGAGGGCAAACAAATGATAAATCCAAAATTTGGGCCCTCTGCTTTTCCATACCGGACACGTCTCCTTCTTGGTGTTACAAATATAAGACCAAAGTGAATATACCCATACCTCATGAGGTAGGGTATAAAAAGTTAGAAACAAACAGAAATAAAATAGTAATAAAGAAATTTATACTTCACATTTTTACAGTGGCTTAAGGTTGATTGATATACTCGTACTTAAACTACATGAGTTATACAAAAATATACAATACGCAATGCAGATACTTCTATCAATGCATAAAGGAAATTTCGGGACTAGTTTCATTACATCAACAAATTTATGCAATAAATAGTTCCAAACTGTTTGCAAACAGCACTCATTTCCATTTCGTTTAAATGGAAATCGGATAAAAAAAATACATCGAACTTCGTTCGGGACATGCATACAAGTTCCAGTTCCGTATATTAAAATTTTCTACAAAATATTCAGGTCAAGAGTTGGTCGAGAAATGTGGATGAAACGACAAATTTTGGCCATTTCGGTTTTGTCCGAAATTAAAAAAAGCGGTTTCGGTCTGTCTCTTCTTCAGAATATGTATTGAAAATTCATTTCAGAATTTTTCATTTATACTTCTGAATATTTAAATTCGTTTTCCGACTACTCCAAATAGATTTGAAAATTAAACCAAATGTATTTCAAAAAATTTAAAGTTGATTTCAGATTATTCCAAACGTATTTCGCATATTTCATATTGAGTAACTGATTTTGAATTTCAATTAAAGAGTTTTGAATTCAAAATGGCGGATCCAATATGGCGACCAAAATATTAAGATATTGTTTCCAAACGAAACTTGGCTAGGAGGGTTCTGGAAGACACTGAACTTGATGAAGTGGAAAATTCTAAATGGTGGATTCAATATGTCCAAAAATTATCGAGATGAATCAATTTTGTTGAAATTTTAAATTTGGGTAGCTCGGAATTTGTGTCAGTTATACGCTCAAGTTAATATTTATTTTTTTTAAACATGCAATCTTGCATTTTTTTAAATGTTTTTTGTGTTTGATATGTTTTTTTTTTTTTTCAAATGAAAAAAAAAACAAATGTAACAAATTTCTACACCGTTGAAGTCATTTTTTTGCTTCAAGAATACAAATTTTGTTAAAATGAACTAACTCTTATCTGAAAATAGTTGGGACATGAACTTTGAAGATGTTGAAGACTGTGTATCAATTTTCATTTGTACGCTCAGCAAAATCTTCGAGATATGTGTTCCAAAAAACATTAAAAAGAATTCGAATGAACTTGGTGCTGTATGGTTTACAAAAGAATTAAGGAAACTTAAAACTTCGAAAACTCGGGCATTTGAAACATATAAAAGAACTTTAAACCTTCAAGATTATTCTAAATATTCGCTTCTGAGACATAAATATCAAGTACTTAATAAAAAATGCTATGATGAATATTTGAACGATTTGAAATCCAAAATGAAATACGATTCTAAAACTTTTTATAACTTTGTTTAAGCGACTTTAGCCAGCAGCTGAGGTGCTCAGCCACAGCGCTTTCACCAGAAAATTTACGATTATGGAGTCCATAAAATTATTGTTACTTAATTACTAACTATAATCATTAATTGTGAATATTAGTCACAAATTATGCGAATTCGTACATAAACTATGCATATTGTGAATACATTATGATAAGGGTTTATGAATTTCGTGATTTATTTTATTATTCTAATGGATGATCAACTAGGTCATGAAACTGCACGTGTTATCATGAATTATGAGTAACTGGGTTGATTGTCATGAATTGCTGAGCAATATACAATACATTTAGACGCTTTTACAATAATGCCAGGGTAGCCGAATCGGTTAGGCGTCCGGACTGGAGAGGATGATATCGGTTCGAATTCCAGGAAAACTGAATTTGTGAAAAAGTTATTACAAATTATTCTAAGCAAGTTGGCAAATAAAAAAGTAAAATTAAATAAATAATTAAGTAAAAAATTAGCAAATAAAAAAAATTTTAATTTATTTAATTGGAAATATGTGCTCAAATTATTATTACGAATGATTCATTTATTCTCATTTAAGCCTAAAATTATGAATTTTGATCATAATTTATAATTTTTGTTTGCACAATTTATTCCATCTTGTCATTGATTATGTCAAAAGGGAAAATCATAATTCATGTTTAAGTGGAACAAATCAAGCAAACACAAATCACAAACTATGATTTTCACTTTTAACAGTTCTTATGATTAAGAATTCTTGATTACTGACTTCTAATTAATGGATCAATATCGTGACTAATTTTTACTTAATTGATTCCTATAACGCATGATTTCAGCAAGCATTTCCCTCCGTGTATTTAAATATCATACCTTTTATTTGTTACTTTCGGCAACCCTAAGTGCAGACTTTGCTTCTACTAATATGTAAAGGGTCAGTCTTTTGTCTTTTGTGCTTTTGTCATTTACTCTTATTTCAACTTTCTCACAAAGCACTTCTCTGTGCAGATCGATATCTCGCGCGATATATTCTTTCACCCAATAAAGATTATAACGTTAACACGAAAACAATAATCTATTTAATCCAAATTACAATTGGACTTTTCTATGGTCCTTCGAACCGGTTATATATCGCCCGAGATATCGATCTGCACAGAGAAGTGCTTTGTGAGAAAGTTGAAATGAGAGCAAGGCCTTTGTTGCTCTTTGAGTTTTTGGACCGCTTAGGATCCAACGAAATGACAGGGTTGCCAAACTACACGAAGATCGGCATTGTCGATTTTTGAAAGTGTTGTATTTTTGTTGTATTTTGTATTTATATTTCAGCAGAATTTTGTTTTTTACTGTATATTGTATACAAATAAAACAAAATTATTAGCTGAATTCACATTCGTTCCTTTACTGTTTACTTAACTGTTCTATTTGTATTTCGTATCAAAAAATTAAATACTAAAATTAATATTTGTAATCTTTGTCGCGTAAATTAACTGTTTGGATTGTTTTGTCTTTGTATTTTTGTTAAATCTAATATCGTAAATATTAGGGGGCTAAGGCTTACTGATCAAGGCCATTAAGCTAAGGTTGGTAAGTCAGAGAAAGTGCGTGTCGTGGGACAGTGCTTCCTAAGACCGGCCATGCGTGACGTAGAGTGACATCCTGCTCGAGGTGCCCCTGCTTAAAACTAAAGATGGCGGATCTAGAGAGGCAAACTCGAGAAAACCCACAATCCTAGGTGTCATACGTACCGTGCCGAGGGACGAATGGCACTGCGTTAGTGTGTCTGTCTACGGTGTACTCCAGATAACAGGCGACTTCTGGTTTTAACTAGCCTTGCCGGGGTAGGGGCTATGCCCCGGTCGACTTTCTGTCCCCCGTACTCGTTGGATCATTTATGGGTAGGAAAGCAGGTAAAACTGTATGGCGGGATGTTACCGCAACGGAGGCGGCTAACCGATTGGAACATAGTTCCATGAACGTTAGTCGAGGAGGTAGGGGTGGCCATCGCCACAAGAGTCCCAAGCGAGCGCCGCCGGCGCTGATGAGGGGTCCGGTCGACTGGGTGTTTGGTCCGCAAGGCTCCAGCAACGGTTCGACTGGATGGAATAGGAGGGGCCAGGATGTACCGTCTGGGAGTGTATCTGCCGCGGACATCGCTGCCGGAGGTGTCGGCTCGCCTGTAGCAGCGAGATTGCGTATCGACAAGTCTGGTACGGGTCGTGCTGCAGGACGGCCCGTCGCATCAGGGGTGGCTCACAAAAGAGGGGTGGCGGGGAAAGTACCCGCGCCGAGTAGGGGGGGTGCCAGTGAAGCCGGAGGTTCCGGATCGTCCAGCGCAGTGCGATCGCCGGCCAGCATTTCTGGTCGGGATGGAGCGGCAGGGCGGTCCGACACATCTGGGAGGGCACGTCAGACAGGAGGGTTGGGGCTTGTACCCACAGAAGGAAGAGCTGCCACTGTTAAAGATGCCGGAGGTGCCGGGTCGCCCGAGCCTATCCGTGAGGCTGGGAGACCTGACACGGCTGGTATGGCACGACAGGTAGGGAGGGTGGGGCTAGCACCCACCGAAGCTAGGAGGGTGCTGGTGGTAAAGATGACCCATTTCGTGAAGGCCTTAGCGGGTGCGGCACGAGGTGGTACATCCGATATCTTCAGAGGGGCTTGGCGCCGAGTGAGGCCAGGAAGGTGGCGGTTCAGTATCGGGCTCAGCCTGGTATTGCGCCCCCAGCGGATGGGCCCCACAAAAGGGGCAACAAAACGCTGACTCCTCCTCAGGTGAGTACTGCGCCGAAGAAGAGCAAGGCAGTCTCGTCGTGCGAGGTTAGCGGGGCACGGGCGGTTGTCGACCCGGTCTCGACAGGACCCACCGCGGCGCCGGGCATCTCCTACGCCAAGGTGGTCATGTCTGAGCGGGTGGCCATACTGCCGAAGGAATATCCTCAAGTGGGGTTGGCTCCAAAAGAGCTTACTGCGCTTGAGGATGCCATTGTCGCCGAGATGGCCCTGGGATACGAGTTCAAACTCAAGTTCCAGGGCATCTACTTTAGACCCGGCATGATGCTGCTGGACTGTGAGACTCCGCAAACCGCGGAGTGGATCAGGAAGGTGGTGTCTAAGCTGGGGACGTGGAAGGGGGTGGAACTGACGGTCCGGTCTGGGGGAGAAATCCCGAAAGAGCGGATCGTCACGGTGTTCCTACCAGTGGCCAGCTCCTGAGGGTGAGCATCGATGAGGCGTCGTACGAGGCCATCCTGAGGAGTGATGGGCAGATGAACTATCGCTTCGGGAAGGTCTCGGCTCATCTGCAGAGGAGACCTGTGGAGGAGGTGGGAGCGGAGGCTTTACTGGAGGATGTTCCTTCCGAAGTTCGTGAGGGGCAGGAGGTTAGCGCGGCACCTACAGTGTCAGCAGAACCAGCGTCACCTGTGGTGGTTGACGCTGGAGCGACCCCTGCCCCTCCGATGGAGGAAAGGTCGGATTCTGATGAGGAGGGCAGTGATGGTAATATCACTGTCCTCAGCGTCTTGGATCCGACAGAGGAAGAGGAGGAGAGCTTGCTGCTATCCGGGGCGTCGGCTCCGGAGTCGTCATGATGGACGACAGCAGCGGGGGGGTCAGTGCCAGGTTCGCCCAGGTGAACATCCACCACGCCAAAGCAGCTTCGGCTGTAATTGCGAGGATGTTTGCCAAACAACACCTTGTGGCGGCACTGATCCAGGAACCTTGGACCTATGGCGGACAGGTGAGAGGATTGACAGGTGCAGGGGCCCAGGTACTATGGGATACCAGGGTCAAAGACCCTAGAGCCTGCATGTTACTGAGGGATAAAACTAACTACTTTTGTCTTTCAGAATTCCTGACCAGGGACCTAGTGCCGATTTAGACTCTGCTCAATATAGGCGGAACTGATTCGACGGTGGTCATAGCGTCGGCGTACTTCCCGGGTGATGAGAAGGAAGTTCCACCACTGGAGGTTCAGCGGCTTGTGGAGCATTGCACTAAGCTGCACATACCACTACTCCTGGGGTGCGATGCAAATGCCCATAACACGATATGGGGTAGCAGGAATTGCAACGGCAGGGGTGAGTACCTTCTTGAATATATCTATAACACTAACCTAGAAATTCTCAATGTTGGGGATAGCCCCACTTTTGTGACAAGGGTTAGGCAGGAAGTGTTAGACATAACACTGTGCAGTCAAAGTATCAGTGGACAGATTAGAAATTGGATGGTATCGGACGAACCCTCAATGTCTGACCATCGGATAGTGGTATTTGACATTGTAGGGAGTAGACCAAATTTATTACCATCAAAGAACCCCAGGCGTACGAACTGGGACAAGTATAAAGACTTCATGAATTCTAGTTCTGGGGTATTCAGTACCGGCAGACCGCCGGGCAATCACCCTCAACTGGAGCAGGAGCTAGTAGAACTAACGAACGTTATGATCGAGGGATATAACCTCAGTTGTCCGAGTAGGACTGGTAGTACTAAGTATGCGCCGTGGTGGAACAACGAGTTGTCAAATCTTCGGGCTTCGACGAGGAAGCTCTTTAACCGAGCTAAGAGAACCGGGGACTGGCAAAGTTACACCACGACCCTAGCTATGTCCAGTAAAGAAATTAGGAGCGCTAAAAGGAAAAGCTTTAGGGACTTCTGTGAGACCATAGTGGAAACTCCTGTAGCGGCGAGGCTGTACAAGGCGCTAGCCAAAACAGGGAACGTAGCTACCTTGGCTCTCAAAAGGGCAGATGGCACCTTTACAGAAGGTGAGTCTCAACGAGCCGAATTGCTTCTTGAGACCCACTTCCCAGGCAGCGTACCTAAGGCGGACTCATTGAACTTGTCTATGGGTCGGAGGGCTAGTAGAGTAGATTAAGAAGTCGGCAAAAAATTTGTGATAGAAGAAGGATTGAATGGGCAATTGGAACCTTTCACCCCTACAAATCTTCAGGTGTAGATGGCATATTTCCGGCCCTTCTCCAGAAGGGAGGGCCTGAAATGATTCATCAGATTAGAAGGATTTCTACAAGCAGCCTGGCCTTAGGGTACATACCTAGCAGCTGGCGTAGGGCTAAAGTTATTTTTATCCCGAAGGTTGAGAAGAAGGATCCTACTCTACCAAAATCCTTTAGACCAATTTGCTTGACGTCGTTTCTTTTAAAAACGATGGAAAAAGTAATAGATAACTATCTTCGAGAAGAAGTCCTGGTCAGGAGGCCCCTTCACCACTGTCAACATGCGTATAGAGCGGGCAGGTCTACTGAAACTGCTCTATTCCAGTTGGCTGGGTACATACAGAGGGCCTTGGACACAAAGGAAATAGTAGTGTGTGCATTCCTCGACATAGAGGGTGCGTTTGACAACACCTCCCATGAGGGCGTTAGACATGCCTTGCTGTGTAAAGGGGTGGACACTACTCTGTGCCATTGGGTTGGGGAGATGTTAGGCACCCGGTCTGTCGAATATCAAACTGGCCTTAACACCACTGAGGCAGTCACCACGAGGGGTTGTCCCCAGGGGGGGCGTGCTTTCGCCTCTTCTGTGGAGTCTGGTGGTGGACGAGCTCCTCAGCAAACTTACTGATATGGGATTTACGTGTCAGGGGTATGCTGATGACATCGTCATAATGGCTAGGGGTAAGTACGAGGAGGCTTTATGTGATATAATACAGAGAGGTCTCGAGGTCACGCTTGAATGGTGCAAATCTGTGGGGCTGAACATTAATCCAGCAAAAACCACGATTGTACCGTTTATATTGAAGGAAACTACAGTACTGGAGGCCGATTCGGCTGTCCGGGCAAGTTCTAGAGAAACAAACGGAAGTGAAATATCTGGGATTAACACTAGATAGTAAGCTCACGTGGAAGATACACACGGAGTTAGTAACAAAGAAGGCCATTAGAGCTCTCATGATGTGTAGGAGCATAGCTGGTAAATCTTGGGGTTGTAGTCCACGCATAATGCGGTGGATGTACATAGGAATGGTGAGACCAATCATCACCTATGGGGCCGTTGCGTGGGCCAAAAGAACTAGTCTGGGCACCACTAGGAAGTCACTAGAACGTGTTCAAAGGCTAGCATGTGTCTGCATAACCGGGGCAATGAAAACCTGTCCAACTGCGGCACTGGAGGTAATATTAGAACTAACTCCCCTACACATTGTTATTGGGGAAGTAGCTGACAGTACACTTGCGAGATTTTCTAAGGAGGGCATAGGGTACGGAAGGTGTATTGAGCGCGCGGATCACTTCACTCTTTCCAATAAGTATCCGCTTCTATTAGCTCCAAGGGACGATAACATGAGAAAATTTAGCTTCACAAAAAACTTTGATGTGAAGCTCAGTAGTAAGAAAGAATGGTCCAAAATATACTCACAGTATGGTATCCGCGACCATGCTATAATGTGGTTTACAGATGGATCCAGAACAGACGAGGGCACTGGTGCTGGGGTATTCGGGCCACGTACCAAATACTCCGAACCAATGGGCACACTGACCAGCATCTTCCAAGCAGAAGTTCATGCAATTGAAAGATGTGTGCAATTCAACCTCGATAGAAAATACTGTAGACGGGAAATCGTAATACTATCTGACAGTCAGGCGGCTCTTAAAACTCTTGTGGTGTATATGCATATACTACAGTGTAGCGCACCAGCCCACAAGAGTACACAAACGAAAAAGTACCGCTAGCAGCGAACACTTGAAACTGCATTAATAGCATACGCTGCTGCCCTGAATAGGAGCGCAGCATAATAGTACGTAAACCAACGTTTGTTTGCTTTTGTCACTTTTCCCTTCGCTTGCATTTCTGTCAGCGCGAGGCAGAATGAAATTTGAATCCTGGCTTTGGCAATAAATGCGATCGGCCAATGCCCTTCTGGCAGCGGTAATAAAATATTGATCAGAATGTAGAAATGATTTTTGTATTATAGAATTGTAGATGTAAGCATATTTTTAGGAATTGAATGTAGTTGAAAGTAAATTGAAAAGAAATTGAAAGGGTCGCCAGGGTATAAAAGCCATGGCGATTCAGAAATAAATCAGAGATACTTTTTGGCTTTTAAACCGAAAACATCTTTCATTTGACTAATTGCGGCGACTTCGCCAAGCATAACTGTCAGCGGAGGACCGCTTAAAACATCCAAACAATAGAGGAGGGGCTACTGACCAAAACAGATTTTACATAAATATTATATGGCGATCCTGCCTTTTCGAAAATTGGAATTTTCTGGGAGTTCTGGGATTTTCAAAAAATTTACTTTGAAAAGGAACCATTAAAATCCTGAAAAATATTATATTGAAAAGGATAATAATAATTTTTGAAAAAGAAGCTCATCACACAAACTAATGACGACAATTGAAGAGATCAACCACATATTTGACAAATATGAGAAGATAGTTGACCAGCAGCCAGAGGCGTATGAGCCAGGTCCACCTACACCAAGTATGCCTGCGTACAAACCCACACCGAAGACGGCAGGCCCTCAACCCTTGAGCCTTGAGGAATATAGACGCCGCACGCAGCTACAACAGGAGAACAGACGGGTTTTCCTAAAAAACATTGAACCGAAGAAGAAGATACGCGGAGGTAAGCTCGTACGCTACCGGCAAGAGTTAGCCGAGCTTCACAAACTAATATCGATGACAACGGAAAAGGGCAACAAAGCCAACCTAATAAAAGAACTGAAAGCAAAATAACAACAATTCAGAGACGATGACATCAACAGCAATCCCGGAGTACGCGATAACGCTGATTATAATAATTATTTTTTAATAGTAGCTTATAAAATTAATAAGTATTTCAAAACTTACGTGCATAATCATAACGTTAGTAGGCCTTACGTCACAAACGTATAATTAAATAAAAATTATTTTTCTTTTAAATAAACCACAATATAAATGGAGAAATTAGTTCAGGAAATAGATAAGATTTTAAGTAATCTAAAAAAGAGTTCAAAAAGAGGTTACAAAGAAGCAACATTGCTGTCAAAATTGGTAGAAATAAATGAAATAAAAAATCAATTCGACCTTTTAGCTAGCGAAAACGAACAGGACGAAAAAGTAATTTCCCTAAAAATAGAATTCAACTCTTCTTACAAAAATTTAAAAAAACTAATAAATGAACAAATTGAATTAGCTAAGAGTAAAGACGACAGGGAGGAACCAGAAGAAGAAAAAGACGAACTTTTCGAGCTTTTAGAAGTTTTAGATCAAGGTACATCAAGTATATATTCGAAAATGTCTGCATTTAATATGGAAACTGCCATAAAGGCGATCCCTTTGTTTGATGGCAACAAGAAAGAGCTTGAGGCATTTTTGAAAATTGTTGAAATCATGAATAGCACTTTGTCAACTGAAGCAAGAGAACAACTTATAGATTTCGTTTACTTCGTGAAATGCAGTGCATCTGTTAGGACAACCTTGGGCGCGGTATCGGTACCAAAAGATTTTGAGACGCTTAAGATAAGGCTGTCGGAGGCGTATAAGAAAATTGTGACTATACAGCAGTTACACACTTCTTTGTCTGGCTTGACACAGAGAAGATTGTCAATTACTAACTTTAAGGAAAAGTTGTTAGGACTTATTAATGACTTAAATGAATTGCAAATAAATAATATAGGGGTGAACCCAACGGAAGCTCAGCGATTAACGATAGTGAGTTCAAATGATGAGTATGCACTATCTGTTTTTAAAAATGGGTTAGACGAAAATTATAAACAAGCAATTTTTGCGGCACAACCAGATTCTTTAATTAAGGCTATAAACTTATCATTGGAGTTAGAACAGAGCAGGCAAACTGAGCAGGTCTTGATGTTGAATAGGAACAACAACAATTTCAATAATAACAACAATTAAAGGAACAATAACAATGGTTACAGAAACAATAACAATTTTAGGAATTATAATAACAACAACCATTTCAATAACAACAATAATTTAGGGAACAATAATAATGGTTACAGAAACCATAACAACTTTAGAAATTACAATAATAACAATACTTTCAGAAATAATAACAATTTTAGAGGCAACAACTACAGAAATTATAACAATCAAAATAGGAATCAAAATGATAGTTACAATAGAAACCAAAACGATAACAGAAACCGTGGAAACGCAAGGGTAAATGTGTTAAGCAACCAGGGAAACGAAGTCAACCCGGGGGACAGTCAGCAAGGACCTTCGGGGGAAAACAATAAAAAACAGAATTTTTAAAATCTCGGATAATTTGACCAATTATGTCACACTAAAATGTGTTCAATTTGGTCGTACGCGTACATTTTTAATAGACACAGGAGCAGATATATCCATCTGCAAAACATCATCTGAGATAGATTTGAATATTAATAGTAATAACAAATGTAAACTGACAGGCATTACTAAAGATGAAATATCTTCGTTGGGTTCTGTGAATTTATCATTATGTTTTGGGAAAGATAGAGCGCACCATGAATTCCATCTGGTGGAAGAGGATTTTCCAATTTTAACTGACGGAATTTTAGGCAGGGATTTTCTAATTCGATTCATGTGTAAAATTGATTACGAGACTTTTACGATGACAGTGATGTTCATTGAAGATGAATATATAGTCCCAGTGGCTATTAAAATTCCTACACAACATTGCTATATAATTCCACCTCGGTCTGAAATGATTGTGCCCATAAAGTTGCATTTGGAGGAGGATAGTGTTATTCTGAACCAAGAATTGGCAGAGGGGGTGTTTTTGGCAAATTCTATAGCACCAGCTAAGGGCGTCTGTCACGTAAAAGTAATTAATGTAAATGATAAAGAAGTTACACTGAAGGAAATCTTACCTAAAACAGAATGTTTGAGTGAATATAAAATTTTGAGATATAACGAAAAGGTTAAGGGAACCCATGATGAAGGACGTTTTAAGAATTTATTAGCAGAGTTGAAATTTGAAGACTTGGATGTGCAATCTGCAAAAGAATTAGAAACGATTGTTAGAAATTATCAATACGTATTCCATCTCGAGGGTGAAAATTTGTCTGTTAATAATTTTTATACTCAGAATTTGAGGTTGGATGATGATACTCCTGTATATATTAAAAATTATAGACTACCGCATTCACAGAATGAGGAAATAGTGCGTACAATTCACCACTGTTAATAGTACCAAAAAAGAGTGAGGATGGTGAGAAGAAATGGAGGCTAGTTGTTGATTACAGACAGTTAAATAAGAAACTAATTAACGATAAATTTCCGTTGACAAGGTTGGAAGACGTTTTGGACCAATTAGGTAGAGCGAAGTATTTTTCCACTTTGGACATGACTAGTTCCTTTCATCAGATTGGTCTAGATGAAGAATCAAGACCACTGACGGCGTTTTCAGCGTCGAGGGGGCATTTCCAATTTAAAAGATTACCATTTGGGTTGAAAATATCTTCCAATAGCTTTCAACGCATGTTAACTATTGCATTAAGTGGTTTGAGCTCAGGCGCATTTTTGTACGTTGATGATATCATCATTTTTGGGTGTAGTTTGCAACACCACAGTAGGTAAAGGTTTTTGACAGACTGAGTAAATACAACCTGAAGTTGAATCCAAAAAAATGTTGTTTTTTGAAACCAGAAGTCATTTACCTTGGTCACCAGATTACTAGTGAGGGTGTAAAAACCGATCCGAATAAACATAAAGCGATACACTCGTATCCTGTACCCAAGAATGCTGATGATGTACGTAGATTCGTCGCTTTCTGCAATTATTACAGAAAGTTCATACAAAATTTCGCGGAAATAGCAAAATGCTTAAATAACCTCCTTAAGAAAAAACAATCCTTTATTTGGACAGATGAATGTCAATTAGCTTTTGAACTTTTGAAAGAAAAATTAATAAACCCACCAATTTTAAAATATCCTGACTTTGACAAACCATTTGTGTTGACAACAGACGTATCTGATTATGCATTAGGTGCTGTACTTTCTCAAGGAGAAATCGGAGAAGATTTACCAATTTCATATGCCAGCAAATCTTTGAATAAGCATGAATTAAATAAGCCAGTTATTGAAAAGGAACTTTTGGCGATACATTGGGGGATTAATTTCTTTAGACCATATTTATTTGGACGCAAATTTATTGTGGTTACTGATCACCGACCATTAGTTTCTTTATTCTCGCACAAGAATCCATCTTCAAAGCTGACGAGAATACGAGTAGATCTGTCTGACTATGATTATGAAATTGTTTACAAACAGGGAAAGATCAATACAAACGCTGACGCATTGTCAAGGATAAAAATAGACTCAGATTTGTTAAGAACAATGATTCCGAAAACGGAAGATAAGTCCGCGAAGAAAACATTAGTAATGACAAGGGGCATGACTGCAAAGGACATTGCAGAGAAGAACGTAGATAAGGAGAAATGCGAGCCTCAATCGAAGTCTGATCAACTTCATTGTTGGGACTGCACGTCCATTTCTGACGTTAAAAATGTGAAAAAGTTGAAATTTATTATAGAGAGCGATTAGAATATTAGGGGTCCCCAAAGAATTGAAATATTAAATAATTTAATACTGGTACGATGTAGTGATAATCTGAACAAATTCGATTTGTCTTTAGAGAAGCTACCATCGAGGATGAATACAGTAAATATTAAAGAGCTAGCGCTAGACGAAAATGACATGATATTTCGGTATATGTCAAAGGAAAAGTTTAAGAATTTATATAATGTGTTGCAACACGATAGATTAAAGAATAAACGCTCAGGAGTCAAGATATTAATATATAAAAGTCCCGAAAGAATAGAAGATGAAGTAACAAAAAATAAATTGATAGAAGAATATCACAATTCGCCTTGCGGAGGGCATTTCGGAATCAGAAAAACCATTTTAAAACTAAAACAAAGATTTGTGTGGAAGAATATGAGCAGAATGGTAAAAATTTTTGTGTCAAGTTGCACAAAGTGTGCGTTAAATAAACAAATAAGACATACAAAGGAACAGTTGATAGTCACAAAGACGCCAAGTACAAGTTTTGAAATCGTTCAAATTGATACTGTGGGACCATTGAGAATTTCTAATGGTTATCGCTATATTTTGACAGCCCAATGTGAATTAACAAAATTCGTTCTGGCATTTCCCATGGAAACCAAAGATGCAGACACTGTAGCACACACTCTCGTAAATCAATTTATTCTCAAGTACGGTTGTTTTAAAGTGCTAAAGGGTACTTAACGAATATATGCTTGCATTTGCCGATGACCAAGAATGGGACAAGTGGGTTTCATTTTACACTTTTGCGTATAACACTATTCCAAATGTTGATACGGAGTACACGCCGTTTGAATTAGTTTTTGGTAAATTACCGTATTTGCCGAGTGATGACATTATGAAAAGTGAGCCTGTGTATAACATTGAAAATTACGCGAATGAAGTTAGTTTCAGGCTGAAGGCATCTATAGAAAAGGCAAAAGAAATCATTAATAGAGTTAAATTGAAAAGAAGAAATGACAGTGAAACAAAAATAAATCCATTAGTCGTAGATGTAGGAGATTTAGTTATAGTAAAGTTAGGTGGTAGAAGGAAAAACCAGAGTCCTTACCATGGACCTTATAAAGTAGTAGAAGTAGATGGGGTAAATTGCCTCGTAGAGATTAAGGGACATATTAAGAAAATTCATAAAAATAACTTGAAAAAATAAATCGTAGAAACATAGACTTATATATCCATGTATTAATTATTAAATTTTTTTTAATTTTAAAGACTATATTTAACAATATTAAATTTTTAACATTATTTATAATTTTTAAACCAAGTATTATATATCATTATTTTTACAATACTTTTAATTATTCCTAGATGTTCATTTTAACTGAATTGATGTTATTAAAATTAAGATTTCAAATTTGTAATATTTTTAAGGAATTCATTTATTCTTAAAATCAATTTTGTTAATTTTAATTAAATTAGTGTAAACATTTACATTATATATTTTTAAATTTCTTATCATATCAATTAATTCAATCATACTAATATTTTATTTGATAACTTTTCTTATTTTTTTTTGAAAATTATTTCTACACAACTAAAATTTCATTTTTCGTTTTCCCAAATAATTTTCATCTAAAGGATAAGGGTGTGGTGTATATGCATATACTACAGTGTAGCGCACCAGCCCACAAGAGTACACAAACGAAAAAGTACCGCTAGCAGCGAACACTTGAAACTGCATTAATAGCATACGCTGCTGCTCTGAATAGGAGCGCAGCATAATAGTGCGTAAACCAACGTTTGTTTGCTTTTGTCACTTTTCCCTTCGCTTGCATTTCTGTCAGCGCGAGGCAGAATGAAATTTGAATCCTGGCTTTGGCAATAAATGCGATCGGCCAATGCCCTTCTGGCAGCGGTAATAAAATATTGATCATAATGTAGAAATGATTTTTGTATTATAGAATTGTAGATGTAAGCATATTTTTAGGAATTGAATGTAGTTGAAAGTAAATTGAAAAGAAATTGAAAGGGTCGCCAGGGTATAAAAGCCATGGCGATTCAGAAATAAATCAGAGATACTTTTTGGCTTTTAAACCGAAAACATCTTTCATTTGACTAATTGCGGCGACTTCGCCAAGCATAACTGTCAGCGGAGGACCGCTTAAAACATCCAAACAATAGAGTAGGGGCTACTGACCAAAACAGATTTTACATAAATATTATACTCTAGACTCTCACATCATTAGCTCCAGGCTAGTGGGGGACTGTCTTGCAAAATTAAACCGGCTGGGCGGAACCAATAAAGTTACGCTCTGCTGGGTGCCAGGACACGTCGGTGTGGAGGGGAACGAGGCGGCAGACGAGCGAGAAAAGGAGCGGCTACGCCCCTTACAGGGCCAGAGCCATTCTGTGGTATAGGTGCACACACTATCCGGGAAATGCTCAGAGAAAGAGTACGGGTGGACAGATCGAACTATTGGTTCGATCTACCTGAGCTACGGCAGGCCAAATCACTCCTTGGTAAATATAACAAGAGGAGGTTTGAAGCTTGTATCGGGCTGAGTAAGAACCGGCTTCGAATTCTAACGGGTTTTCTCACTGGTCACTGCAGACTGAGGGGGCATCTCACGAAGCTGGGCATTCTAAACGACGACTCTTGCAGATTCTGCAATGAGGAAGAAGAAAGTCCTGGTCATTTACTGGAGTCCTGTGGGGCAATCATCCACACAAGGAGGCGCGTACTGGGAAAGTACCTGGTGCCAGAGCATGATTGGCCGAATCTGGATCCTCTTCTAATCTTGAAATTCCTAACGGAATTGGGGTTGGTGGAGGTCCTCTAAAGGTTGGCAGAGGTATGATTCGTGATACTTGGGGCATCGTCACCCAACACGGACTCGTAGTGGGGGCATTATTATTATTATTATTATTATCGTAAAGTAGAGAAAAATTATATTTGATCAAATTCATATTCGCCGCATGAATTCTGATGCTTCATAATATTTTCTTTTAATTCTATTGTTTATTATCACGTTAATCTTATATTATGTTGTGTTTGGAAGAATTCTCTCTTGCATTCATAACCTAATTCGCGTTTTATTAATATGCGTTTTATCAGCTGATGATTTTTTTTCTGTAGCTGAAGCGAATTTCAATATATGTTTACCCGCGATCGGTTGCACAGCGTAATCCGGATTACGGCTGTTCGGTCACCAAATCCGTGCGTCATGCGGATGTGCCCCTCGGTCGGTTGGGCGGGTAAATAAGACCGTTAGGATTCGTCGTCGTAAAAGTTTTATGGTTTTCTAATTTAAAAAATTTGTAGCGTAACAAACTTTTGCTGTAAGTTTACAATTAAAATTGTAAACCAACAAATTATTAAGGTTAGCTTACCGCCATCATCGGTTAACTTACGTACCCCTTTTGTAATTGCACCTACAATGAAGTACACCAACCACTTCTCATCGGTTAGGTTAACAGACGAAGAAGGGTTGGAGCGTTGTTAACCGTCTTTTTCGGTTAAATCAACCGACTTCTTTTTTGTGTGTACAACTCACGCATTCACATCAGTATCGCCAACAACTGCCCCGCTTGCGGTTGCACCCCGCTCGACACTGCGCACTTATTTAACTGTCCGCAACACATCTCTCATCTCACCACACTATCCCTATGGACAAATCCCATCGAAGCTGCTCGCACCCACAAAATCAACAAATTACTCTATCGAGCGAGCAGCCACAAAAATGTTTAAATCTGTGCTTGCGGAACCTCCAATACGGCTACCAAACGGAAACTGTGCAGAAAAGGTGCAGCTTTTTCCAACGACCTAAAAAGAGTGTTGGCCACAAACGCGACAGCTGGTGATATCCCATTACCAACATTATTCTCACACAACAACTCTAGTACACACAAAAAATCGGTAGATTTAACCGAAAAAGACGGTTAAAAACGATTCAACCCTTCTTCGTCGGTTAATCTAACCGACGAGAAGTGGTCGATTTACTTTAATAATTTGTTGGTTTACAATTTGAATTGTAAACATACAGCAAAAATTTATTTCGATACTAATTTTTTAACCATTAAAATTTAAGAAAACCATTAAAATATATTGGCTTACAATTTTAATTGTAAACATACAACAAAAATTTGCTTCGATACATATTTTTTAATAAGAAAACTTTTTTCATTGAATTGGTTTTTTTTTCATTTGAAAACAAAAATAAATTTTAAAAATGCATGATTGCATGATTCGCTCTGTTCAAGCTGCCTCTACAAGGCACAACTTTCATAACACGATTGGGAATTCTTCTTTCTTTGAATCCCAACGATTCAACTGAAGATGCGCGAATGGTAAATTGCACAAGTTTGTGAAAATTCAAATTGTACCACCAATTGCGGTAAAAGAACATACAATTTCTGTAAAACAACAATTATTTTCGGTTACTTCAAATATTGTTTTTTACCATTTTTTGTCGGTTAAAACTACCGACTAGCTCGGTAAAAAAATTTTACAATTTTCATACATTTTTAAATTCTGTACGTCAACCACTTTTTTCGGTAAATTTTACCGAACTTTTTTTTCTGTGTAGATTTTGTTTAGCAACGAAATTTTAAACAATTATTTTCGGTTATTTCAACTATTTTTTGTCGGTTTAATCTACCAACCAGCTCGGCTAAAGAATTTACAATTTTCATACATTGTGAAATTCTGTACGTCAACCACTTTTTTCGGGTTATTTTACCTACCATTTTTTTTTCTGTGTATAGTCGCGATTAAAAAAAGTAATTTATGAAGACAATAAACAAATACATTTATCCAAAAAAGGCACCAGGACCGTATTTAATGGTGCTCACAATGATAAAAGAACTGCCAACAGTTGCAATAACCCAATTATTGCACATATTTAACGCGATCCTCAGAACATGTCACTACCCAGATGATTACAAAACCAGCAAAAGATCCCAGTAATGTGACGTCATACCGGCCTGTAAGTCTACTCTCTGTGACATCGAAACTCTTCGAAAAACTCGCAGTAAATTTGATTTTACTATAAATATAAAAAAGTGATTCCCGATCACCAACAGTACTGTTCCGCCGTTTTTCTCGATATCATGCTGGCCTTCGATAAAGTCTGGCAGGAAGGACTAACCCAGAAAGCATTTACGTTTGATATCGACTCGAGAACAGTAGTGTTAATATGGGGTTTCTGGGTTTAGTGAGAAGGAGCAAAATTCCTCCAGTGTAAAAACTGAAAGATATAAGCTCTTTTCGGTCTTTTTTGCTCCTCCCCTCGAGCTCTCCTCCATCAACAAGCTTGTTTCGCCACTTTTTATATGGTTGGTGTCTTTGATTTGGTTGCTGTCTAGGCTGAAAGCCAAAAATTTTAGTTGGTGTCTTTGGTTTGGTTGCTGTCTAGGCTGAAAGCCAAAAATTTTATTTTTCACAATTTCTTTATATTAACCTGTATAAGCCCAAAACATTTTTTCGAATTATTCGTAAATATACTATTGCTGACGTGATCATATAGAAAATGTATTGATATTGAGGATCTTATGTCAAAATATGATTTACTTGAAAAAAGAATAAAACAGAAAAACATAATTTAAACTTTATAAAACATCGTTTTCTCTCACTAAGTATTCACGTATTTAACTTTTATAATTGCACATCAAAGTGCGGTGATCAAAATAGCTGACTTTGAATTCCTACAAGCAGAAGGAAAGAAGAAAAAATAATAACATCGACGAAGACTTTTTTTTAAATTCATTTAATTTTATTTTTATTTTTAGAAATACATATAAAAGTAAAATAAGATTATGTGTGTGTGTGTGTGTGTGTGTGTGTGTGTGTGTGTGTGTGTGTGTGTGTAGATCTAAAAATTATGAATATAACTGCATCAGTAGCATTACTCTTTTACAATTTATTTTCGAAATCTGAAAAGAGATAAAAAAATAATAATAATAATATACAATTAGAAAATAGAATATAATAAAAAAAGTATTGCTGTACCTTTAATAGAGCATATATTTAGTTCGGAAAATCCTTCATTGTCCTCCCTAATCAAATGAAATTGATTTGAACCGATATTCTCTATGTGCTCTTCCTTTAATGTGGTATTAAACATTGGTGGTAGATACACCAAATATTCATTGTCCAGCAAACATCTCACTTTTTGCCCGTACCGAGTTTCAACGCGTTCAATTTTTGAAATCACATACTTTTTAGAAATTTTTTTTTGGGACATATTTCCACTTTTAAATAATTTTTGGAGTTCAGCGTTCATTTTTCGTTCTAAAATGTTTTTTTTTATACTTTGTATTTTGATGTGCTCTAGCTATAAGTGTCTCTGACTATGCGACTGAAACATAACTGCTTTATAGATAGAGTACATCACCATGCTTTTATACATGATTTCATACCACGAAAATGCAAAACTAAATCAGACTGAACAAAACTAAATTAAACACGTTTGATTTTTTATTTTTAAACAATCAACAACCAGACACTTTTAATATTCCAGCAGGAGTATATATCTGTTTACGTTTGATTCCTTTAAAACAGCAACAGCGGAGCGCTAATACTCCAGCATACTTACTGTAGCATACAATGTAGCAATGTAGTTTGTTTATACTAAATAAAGGGAAACAAAACCCAATAAAAGACTTTTGATTTATTTAAACAATCAACGATCCAGACGCTTTTAATATTCTAACAGGAGATTGATTCTGTATACGTTTGATTCATTTAAAGCAACAGCAGCGGATCGCTAATACTCCAGCATACTTACTGTAGCATACAATGTAGCAATGTAGTTTGTTTATACTAAATAAAGCGAAACAAAACCTTGTTTACGTTTGATTCATTTAAAGCAACAGCAGCGGATCGCTTATACTCTAGCATACTTACTGTAGCATACAATGTAGCAATGTAGTTTGTTTATACTAAATAAAGGGAAACAAAACCCAATAAAAACTTTTGATTTATTTAAACAAGCAACGGTCCAGACGCTTTTCATATTCTACCAGGAGTATGCATTTGTTTACGAATTGATGCCTTTAAAGTTTAAAGCAGCAACAGCGGATCACTTTTTCAAAAAAGCCAAAAATATTTTCTCATGTGGCTTGAAATTTGATTAACAAAGCGAAACAAAACCCAATGAAAGACTTTTGATTTATTTAAACAAGCAACGATCCAGAGGCTTTTAATATTCTAACAGGAGTATGCATTTGTTTACGAATTGATGCCTTTAAAGTTTAAAGCAACAACAGCAGATCACTTTTCCAAAAAAGTCAAAAATATTTTCTCATGTGGTTTGAAATTGGCTACCTCCCAAACAAAAAAAATCCATGGGTCTTCTGAACTTATTTCTCATATATAAAGGGAGTAACAGAAAAATAGTTTAACATACTCGAAACCGACAGCATCAATAACAGCAACAGCACCAGCATCAACAACACAATCTCAGAAGTAAATAAATTTTTTTTTTTTAATACACATATATTAATTATTTAAATTTATTTTTAGCAATAATTATTAAAAAAGAAAAAAATCAAAATGACTACACTAACTCCCGTACAACAATCGCGTGATAAATATATATGTGAGGTATGTGGTGAAACATTATCATCAAAGTATAATTTAAAAAGACATTTTAATAGTAAACATGGTCTGACCTGTTTCAAATGTAATATTTGCAATAAAGTCTTTTCAAAAAAGGCTTATTTAGAAAATCATATAATCAGATGCCATCATGAAGTTAAAAGTATTGGGGAGCAATCGCCATCGTGTAGTTATGAACGGTGTAAACAATGCAATTTAGATATAAAAAAAAGTGACCGGAGTCGTCACAATAGAACTAACAACCATAAGGAGAATTGCATTATTCTTCTTAATGATGATACGCACATCAGAGTCTATTTAAGTAGCGTATACAAACGTTTGTACACCGAGAGAAAAAAATAACAGTTTCGCTGTTAAAAACCATCCGACAGTCGAAAAATTGTTAAATTGACAGTGAAAACTGTTAAAATAAAAGCGAAAACTGATCATTGCAACAGTTTTCGCTGTCAATTAAACAGTTTTCCGACTGTCGGATGGTTTTTAACAGTTTTTGTAACAGTTTTTTCTCTCGGTGTATACACAAATAAAAAAGAAGATGTGCTTGTACCCGACACATTGCTAAAAAATGCTAAACAAAGCATTATAGATTATTTGAAAAATGTTTTGTTAGAACATATCATCATAAAATGCAACATTGAACTGTTTGCAGAATATGTAAAATTTACAAAAAATAATGAAATTGAAAACGATGATAGTGCTGAAATAAGCATCAAGTCATTTCAAACAAAGATGATTATTATTCAAAATGATGTAGAATTAGGACATTTATTCGATAATCTTTGTTCAGAAATAATAAATAAAATGGAATCATTCCAAGAAAGAGATAGCGGTTGGTCTCTAATATGTATACATAAAGTAGAAGTAAATATAAACAAATATGCCCCAATAAAAGGATCAAAATATATGGAACTACCATTGTTTATTCGAAAAAAACATGCGTGTATCAATATTAAAAACAATGACGAATATTGTTTTAAATGGGCTGTAATATCAGCATTAGAAAACGATGATTTGAAACAAAAATATTCACAGTACATTTTAATTATAAATAATCGTCTTATAACACTTTCCACTGGTGTAAGTATAGATTTTGCAAATTTAAGCTTTCCTTTATCTATTGAAGACGTTGTTATATTTGAAGAAAATAATCCCAATATAAGTTTAAATGTATTTGGATGCGATGAGGAAAAAAAATTAATTGTCGGTCCGTATTATAAGACGCGTTGTGAAAAAAATATACATATAAACTTGTTGTACGTGCAGAATAGCGATGGTACTAATTCACATTTTGTATGGATAAAAAACATTAGTCGACTATTGCGTACACAAGTTTATTATTTTTGCAATTTTTGTTTACAACACTTACCTAGTGAAGCGTCACTAACAAAACATAAAATGGAATGTAACAAAGTGGTTACAAAAATGCCAACAGATGTGGACAATATTCTAGAATTTAAAAATTTTAAAAATAAGCAAGATGTACCATTTGTTATATATGCAGATTTTGAGTGCATTTTGAGTAAAGAGAATACGTCTACATCAAAAAATTCTATAAATATTCAGAAGCACATACCAATTGCTTTCAGCTACTTTATAAAATCATCTTTCGATTCTACTCTGAATAAGTTTAAAACCCATTCAGGTAGTAATGTGATTGATGTTTTTATAAAGTCTTTGGTAGAAGATACAAAGGATTTAGCTGAAAACTATTTAATGAAAGTAGTACCACTAATTCCTTTAGAACAGTACGAAAGAGAAACACAATCAAATAGCGTAAATTGTCATATTTGCAATCAAATTTTGGGTGATGACAGAGTCATTGATCATTGTCACTTGACTAGTCAGTATCGTGGTCCAGCACATTCAAAATGCAATTTAGACTATCAAGTACCGAGATTTATTCCCATAATTTTCCATAATTTTTCTGGCTATGACTGTCATTTATTTGTAAAGGCACTAGAGACGTATCCTGGGGATATAAGCGTTATTTCTCTAAATAAAGAATTTCTATTACAAAGAGAATTCATATAACAGAAAATTATATTTTACAGTTAAGATTTCTTGATTCTTTTAGATTTATGCCCTCAAGTTTAGATAATTTAGCTAAATATTTAGATTCTGATAGTTTCAAGATCCTAAAATCAGAATATTCAAATCCCTCAGAATATGAACTTTTAAAACGGAAAGGTATATCTCCTTATGATTATGTCGATTCAATTGAAAAATTGGAGGAAAATATGTTACCCTCTCGCAAAGAATTCTTTTCATTATTAACGAATAAAGGCTGTAGTGATTCTGATTATGAACATGCGTTGAGTGTTTGGTTTACATTTAAATGTCAAACCTTAAACGACTACATGCTTCTATATTTGAAGACAGATGTACTGTTGTTGACTGACATTTTTGAAAATTTCCGTAAAGTATGTAAATCCATTTATCATCTTGATCCATGTCATTATTACACTGAAAAAAAAGACAGCTTTAAAACCAAGTAAATTTGGTGCTTGATTAAAGGACAAATTTTTTCCTTAATTTAAGGAATTTTTCCTAATTTTAAGGAATTATTCTTGAATTTAAGTAAAAGTACCTTAAAACGGAAATCAACGCCTCTTTAAAACAAATTTATATTTTTCTTTATTTTAAAGACAGCTGATTTTATCAATTGTGAGTAAATTTGAACTTTATTTAAAGAAATTCGTTTTTAATATATGGAAAAAATATTTTTTTTTTGTATACGTGTCCTCAATTCTAGTATTTATTCCTCAATTTTTATAAATATTTTCCTATTTTAAATTCAAAGAAAATTGTACTTACTTTTAGTAAAAATCTTTGTTTTTAAGAAAGATATTTTTATAAATTGAAAGTAAGATTCAGGTTTTTTTTAAAAAGTGAGTATTTCAAAATAGAAATTGCTAAAAATAGAATTGATTTAAATAATAAAAAACAAATATTTCTCATAAATATACATTTTTGAATACCCGTGCGGGAGTTGAACCCGATACCTTTTGATAGTGAAGCGGAGGTCTTAACCACTGCACCACAGCAGCTGCTGATTTTACTAATTTTAGTAAATTTTTACTTTATTTAAAGAAGTTTGTTTTTAATACAAGGAAAAAAAATTGTTTTGTATACGTCTAATGTAGTTTTCCAAAATTTTTAGAAATTTCTAGAAATAGAATTGATATAAATAAAAAAAAATATTTGGCATGAATATAAATTTCTGCTTGTCCCAGGCGAGAGTCGAACCTGATACCTTTTGATCGGGAAGCAAAGGTCCTAGCCACTGCACCACGGACGCCGCTGGTGTGAAACGTAGTGAAAATTAGACGCCAGCGCAATTATGCTGTCTATAGCACAGTCTGTTGATTGGTCTTGTCATAACGCCAAAGGTCGCAGGTTCGAATCCCACCGAAGTGAAATCGTAAGTACATATTTGTTATCACTATAAATTGTAAATTTAATTTAAGTTAATAAAATGAAATATGATTTTGAAAAATATAAAATAAAAAGAAAAAGAAAATATAAAAAAATGAAGAAATACAAACAAAAAAAAAATTTTTTGAGAAATTTTTGTCTTAAAAACGAAGAAAAACTTCTTAGAATTAAAGAACTTTTTACTAAATTCAAAGAAATATTTCTGTTATGAAAGAAATAAGTATTAAATTTAAAGTCAAAATATATACTCATCTTAAGTAAAAGTGTTCCCTAATTTCAAAGCTATCATGACTTTAGTGCTGTTTCATTCCCCTTTTTTCTTTGGATTAAGGCATTTTTCCTTAACTGGAGTACACTTTTTTTTCAGTGTACACAACACCCGGTTTATCTTGGGACGCAATGCTAAAAATGACTGAAATCAAATTGGAATTGTTCACCGATATTAATATGTATAATTTCGTTAAAAATGGTATTAGAGGGGGCATAGTACAATGCTCCAAACGTCAGTCAGTTGCTAATCATAAATATCTCCAAACATACGATTGCAGCAAACCTTCTCAATATTTAATGTACTTAGATGCAAATAATTTATATGGTTGGGCAATGTCGGAATGTTTGCCTTAAAGTGACTTTGAGTGGTTAGAAAATGTAGATAGCTTTAATATTTTAGATGTAGAGGAAAACTCAACTTTTGGGTATATTCTAGAAGTTGATTTAGATTATCCTGAAGAGCTTCATTGTTACCGCCGTAAACAGCAGCCGAGCAGTATAGATCGAAACCCAGTATATTTCTATTCTCTTTCATATTCTAATTTCTCCTTAAAATAACTGTCCCTTACATTTGGTCACGTAGGCAGAAAAATCTGCATAGAATAGCTTCAACTATTAACTTGAATACGTATATAGTTGATTAAAAGAAAGCAAGACGACGATTTAATACAAATTTTTTTAAAGCGCCCTCCGCTTTTGATCATTGAAACATAAAAAAACTTGAATTACTTTCAATAAACTGAATATATATTAAGCTTAAAAACCCTGCGTTTATTTGGTTAAAAGCAAGTGCTCTTAAAACTTTGTAGTTACTTTTATTTTATATTAAGCGGCAAAAAGCCGCGCAACATTTCTTTAAAATAATTTTACATAAATCGTCGTCGTAATTGCTATATTCCGATGGAGAATTTTAATTGCGGAAGCTGTAACCAAGTGGACAACGATCGCATGGTCCAGTGCGACGTTTGCGACCGTTGGTACCACTACGATTGTGTGAAGGTTAATAGCGCCATAGCGCTATCATGTCCATCCTCTTCATCGTCTCCGATGACGGAATCGGATCGAAGGCAACTCGGTCAACATGTGCAATTTGCACTGCCTGTATCAACAGGAGCAGATACGCCCCCGATATTCACCACTGCGAGCAGAGAGTTTTTTGAAACCACCACGGCAGCGCACGCTGCAACGGTATACTCTGCACCCTATGTGCCGGTGAAAACGATGCAAAAAGCGACTGCGTATAATACCTTGCCTGGGAAATTACCGTCATCTCAAATTTTTGTAACTGCGGGCACTACCGAAGCCCCAATTTTTACTTCGGCGTTTAATGTTTCGACGTCAGCAGTACGATCGCTGCCAATATTTTCAGCAGCGAGTGCATATCCAGCGTATACAAATGTCGCTACTGCAACAACGTCGTACCCGAAGTATAGCGAGGTTGAAGTACAGCGAGCGCACCAACAGCAAACATTTGCAACAAGTACGCAGTCGGCTTCGTTCGCAACGACAAATTCTGATAGCTCCACAAGACAACGAAATTTGCAACTAGAGCGCCTAGAGGAGGAAATGAGACTGCAACGCCATTATTTAGAAAATAAATATAAAATCTTATCGCAATCTGAAGAATCATCTCCGACGTGCAGTCCAATGACTACTTTCACCACAATGCCGACTTCAGCGCAATTGGCCGCTCGACAAGCTATACCTAAACAATTGCCTACGTTCAATGGCGATCCAGAAGAATGGCCGCTCTTTATCAGTAGCTTCGAAAATAGCACTGCAGTGGCTGGGTATACCGATGTTGAAAATCTTATGAGATTACAGTTGTGCCTGAAGGGAAAAGCGCGCGAAATGGTTAAATGTAAATTATATTTACCATCGATGGTTGGCGAGATCATTCAAACTCTGCGCATGTGTTTTGGTCGGCCGGAGCATATCTTGGAGCATGCGATGAATAAGGCCCGAAGTATGCCGGTGATCAAGGACAAACTGGAGGCGCTAATTGACTTCGCTCTTGCAGTTCGAAATATTTGCGCTATGGAAGCACATCTACAAAATCCATTTTTGGTGAAAGAGCTACTGGATAAACTACCCAACTGTCATAACTTAAACTGGGCAATGTACCCGAAAAGTGAACGTCTGCCTATAGTAAAATCATTTAGTGATTGGTTGTACCAAATTGCTGAGGCTGCGAGTACTGTGGTATCCTTAGCGCCCAACAAAGGAACTGCCGCAGTGTATACTCACACGATTGTGGAAAGCGATGAGGACACACACCAACAGCGCGCCAAGCGTATGGCACCGGTCATAAAATGCAGCGTTTGCGAGAAGCAAGACCACAAAGTGTATCAGTGCGACATATTTAAGACTGCACCGTTAGATCGCAAGTGGGAGTACGTTCGCCAGAAAAGTCTCTGTCGCCAGTGTTTGGGTGTACATAGTCGGAAATGTTATTCGAATAAAATGTGCGGAATTGATGGATGCACAGTGAAACATCACCAGCTACTTCATAGTAAAAAACCAACTGCACAAGCCGTAAGTACGAATGTAAATACGACACAGAACGCACAGATGAATGCCCACAGTAGCGGCGGTGGCGAAAAGCAACCATACTTTCGAATCGTTCCTATTCAACTTCATTCTCAGAATAAAATAATTAAAACTTTTGCTTTCTTAGATGAAGGCTCTGCCGTGACTCTAATCGAAAAAAACATTTTTAATGAGCTAGGCCTGGAAGGTGAACGAGACCCTCTTTGCTTACGATGAACAGCGAATACAACGCGCATGGAGAGCGAGTCTATGAGGATGAATATTGTCATTTCGAATGTTGTCACCAACCAAAAATACGAGCTGAACGAAGTCCATACCATGTGACTCAGAGCATGGCCGCGAATTCCGATTGAACATTCACATGTGCGACTGCGAAAGGAAATATGAGGAGCTACATGAAACTGTCAAAGAGTTTTTCACAATAGATGAGCCCAAGTCCACGCAGTTACTGTCCGAAGATGACAGTAGAGCTCTTGGAATATTGAACGAGACATGTAGAGAAGTCGATGGGCGTTACGAGGTGGGACTTATGTGGCACGATCAGAATGTTTTATTGCCGGAGAGCTACTCGAATGCTTTAAGAAGAATGGTGTGCCTCCGCAAAAAAGTAGACAAAGATCCACCGCTTAAGTTGACTCTCCAAGAGCAAATCGATAATCTCATCACGAAAGGCTATGCTGAAAAACTCTCTATCAGCGAAACGACAATGCCGATTAGTAAAATTTGGTATCTGCCAATTTTCGTCGTCACAAACCCAAACAAGCCCGGAAAAGTCCGATTAGTATGGGATGCTGCGGCAAAGTCTAAAGGTGCGTCACTTAATGACTTTCTGTTGAGTGGGCCAGATTTGCTCAATTCTCTGTTCGACGTGTTGTTGGCATTCAGAGTAGGAAGAGTAGCAATATGCGGTGATATTGCTGAGATGTTCCACCGAATAAACGTGCGAGAAGGCGATATGCACACTCAGCGGTTTCTGTGGTGGGACGGAAACGACGAATTACAACAACCAACTGTTTACGTAATGCGCGCATTGACATTTGGAGTAAACTGCGCACCATGCATTGCTCATTTTGTCCGTAACACAAATGCAGAAAAATTCAAAAACAAATTTCCTCGAGCGGTAGAAACTGTGCAAAAATATCATTATGTGGACGACTTCATCGATAGTCAGGACGACGAAATGTCTGCAATCGAATTAGCCACGCGAGTAAAACAAATTCATGCTGCTGGTGGATTCAAAATACGAAATTGGGCATCGAACTCCAAGACTGTCTTGCAACGCCTTGAAGAAGATCTTTCAACCGGTCAAAATTCAAAAGAATGGGGATCCACTACCAAGGTTCTAGGTTTGTTTTGGGATCCAGTTAATGATATGTTTAAATACATTTGCAGATTCGCCAGATTGCGTCGCGACATAATAAATCAGTCCATGGTGCCGACCAAGAGAGAGACGTTACAGGCTTTAATATCCATCTTTGATCCGCTTGGATTTGTATCGTGTTACACCATAGGACTCAAAATATTGCTACAAGACATCTGGCGATCTGGCATAGGCTGGGACGAACCGCTCAATGATACATTGTGCGAAAAATGGTGTCAGTGGAAATCCATCATACAGCTCATCACAGCAGTTGAAATTCCTCGATGTTATTCGCCTGCGCTTACAGAAGCGCAAGAAGTGCAGCTCCACACCTTTGTAGATGCAGGGGAAAACGCCTATGCTGCTGTGTCCTATTTACGCATTGTAAGTGGCAATGATGTAACCTTATCGCTAGTGGCAGCCAAATCAAAGGTAGCACCGCTCAAGCCGCTGTCGATTCCGCGATTAGAGCTACAGGCTGCGATAGTCGGGCTAAGGCTGGCCAACAAGGTGATTAATGTGTGACGCATATGCACCACATCGAAGTTTTGGTGGACGGATTCAAAAACAGTTTTGAAGTGGTTGCGAATGGATCCAAAAAACTTCCAGCCATATGTAATGCATCGAGTGGGTGAGATCCTAGAAAGTTCAAATAAAACTCAGTGGAGATGGGTGCCATCTAAATCAAACCCCGCTGACCTAGCCACAAAAACCGCTATACGAAAAAACTCTCAAATTTGGTTTTCCGGACCGGAATTTTTAACTTCACTCTCAAATAAATGGCCGCAGTGTGACGAATTCGATTGCGACAATTCTGGTGACATCGAGCTGAAACGCTGCGTACTATTCATCAAAAAGATTAACATTTCAGTAGTGCCAAATATAGAGTATTTTTCAAATTGGAGGCGTCTATACCGAGCTGTTGCTACATTTATGTTGTATATGGAGAAACTCAAGGCCGCCTCAAATTCAACAAAATACATTACTTTCGAAATGCAACAAAGAGCACGCTAATATCTTATAAAGTTCGCTCAATCCAAAGATTACGCCGATGAGTTGAATTGCGCTAAGCACGGTAAGCCTATTGAGAAAAATAGCAAACTAATATCTTTAAATGTATATTTAGATGAACATGGAATCATGAGAAGTAGAGGCAGGGCAGAGTATTTAAGCAATCATGAAGATTTAATAATGCTTCCTAGCTCTCATCATGTGACCTTACTACTGGTACGCTCATTTCATGAAAACTTCCATCACCTTATGCACGAGACCATCATTAACAAGATCAGAAGTCAGTACTATATACCAAGACTGAGAGTGCTATATAGAAAAGTACGTCAAATATGTCAATACTGCAAAAATAGAAACTGCGCTCCACAAGTTTCACAAATGGCTGCACTGCCTGCTTCGAGATTGGCTGCTTTTGAAAGACCGTTCACATTTGTTGGGATTGACTGCTTCGGTCCATTGTTTGTGGCAGTAGGACGACGCCGTGAAAAGAGGTGGGGTGTAATCATCACTTGTTTAACTGTTAGAGCTGTGCATATTGAAGTGGCGCACAGCCTAGATACAAGCTCATGCATTATGTCGATTAGAAACTTCATAGCGAGACGCGGGTCACCTAGAGAAATCTACACTGATAATGGGACCAACTTCAAAGCTGCAGAAAAAACTCTTTGCGACGAACTCAAAAATGTTGACGTTTCCTCCATGCGTTCTACTCTGGATCAAGTCAAATGGAAGTTCAATCCGCCCGGGGCGCCTCATATGGGTGGCGCCTGGGAAAGACTCGTGAGATCTGTAAAAACCACGCTTTATAGCATTTGTTCTTTATGTGAAATTGAATTTATTATAAACTCTCGTCCGCTCACGTTCGTCTCGATTGACCCAACGGATGACGAGGCGATAACCCCGAACCACTTACTGATCGGTTCATCAGACGGCTACAAACCTATATTCAACGACAATGTGGACTTACGACAACGTTGGCATCAAAGTCAAAAATTCGCCGATCAGTTCTGGCGCCGATGGCTAGAAGAGTACGTGCCGATTATACACGCAGAGAAAAAATATGGTTGGAGCATGATTGCAGCGATCATATATACTTGCTACAATAATACTATGATTATAAAGACCATAGTTGGTTGGGGTAATCATGTAAATTATATTTAAATGATTATAGAGACCATATTATGATTTCAGAGAACATATTATGATTAGATTCCAACCATGCCAAAAACATGCTAGAGGCAATAATGTATATGATTGGATATTTAATATTAATAGGAGCCCAAATGTGCAATGTCCGAATTTTGAGTTGTTGTCTTTGCTTATTCCATAAAAATATAAAAAAGGTTTTTGTATTAGATTTTTGACACATTAAAATTCCTTCATTTTTATTGTTTGATATGAAAATACACCAGCTCCATCTAGTGTTTCAATCAATAAATTATTTTTGGTTTGTGTTTCATGAATACTCACGAAAATTTCATATGATTCGTATATGTATGTATTTAGAACATAATAAATGCAAGGCAGTAGTAGCTAAACGTGCTAACGCGCTTCGTCAGCAACCCAAGTGTCCCGGGTTCAAATCTCGGCACGGCCAAACGTAAGTAAGTAAAGAAAAATTTATATGAACTATTATTTCTTAAATATAATATAACAATCAGCTAATATTACATTGAAATATTAATAATATAATTTAAAACAATTGAAAAGTAGATGTTGAAATTCAATTGAAAGTTGAATAAAAATTGGTTAACATGATTGTAACCATCATGCAAATTTTTGGCTGCAATCATTACATGTTTATTTTCAATCATGTAAATGGTTAGCTGCAATCATGTAAATGTTTAGTATGCAATCATGGCATGGTTGGTGCAATCATTTCGCCAATCATAATATGGTCCCCTTAAAATATGATCAGGTCAACCATGTTTTTTCTCTGCGTGTATCAAGAAGGAGTAAATGGTTCACCAAACAGCCGCCAATCAAAATCGGAGACATTGTTGTGATTGTCGATAAGGAGCTTCCACGAAATACATGGCCGAAGGGAATCGTTATTGACACAGTGTTGGCTAAAGACGGCCAAGTTCGAAGCGTGACGGTAAAAACCAAGTCGAGCACTCTTCGACGCCCGGTAGCTAAACTGGCTGTTTTGGACGTCAGTAATTCGGAAAGTAAACGCGTAGCATACAACTCATTTACGGGCGAGGGAATGTTACCGCCGTAAACAGCAGCCGAGCAGTATAGATCGAAACCCAGTATATTTCTATTCTCTTTCATATTCTAATTTCTCCTTAAAATAACTGTCCCTTACATTTAGTCACGTAGGCAGAAAAATCTGCATAAAATAGCTTCAACTATTAACTTGAATACGTATACATGTTAGTTGATTAAAAGAAAGCAAGACGACGATTTAATACAAATTATTTTAAAGCGCCCTCCGCTTTTGATCATTGAAACATAAAAAAACTTGAATTACTTACAATAAACTGAATATATATTAAGCTTAAAAACCCTGCGTTTATTTGGTTAAAAGCAAGTGCTCTTAAAACTTTGAAGTTACTTTTATTTTATATTAAGCGCCAAAAAGCCGCGCAACATTCATGATAGTCATAATGACTTGCCGTTCTGTGCAGAATTAAAAAAACCACCAATTCTGCATCATAATATTAAAACACTAATTCCTGATTTAACAAATAAAAGAAACTATACAATACACTATCGTACTTCTTGTATTAAAAATGGGTTAAAATTAGTTAAAATACACAGAATATTAAAGTTAAGACAATCAGCTTGGTTAAAAAAATATATTGATCTAAATACTGTGCATAGAACAAATGCTAAAAACGATTTTGAAAAAAATTTTTTTAAACTTTTAAATAATGCGGTATATGGAAAAACAATGGAAAATGTTGATAAAAGGAAAAATGAGAAAATCGTAACTGAGTGGGAGAGTAATCGTAAACATTTGGGTGCTCGTGCTCTAATAGCTAAACCTAATTTCCATAGCTCTACGAATTTCACAGATAATATGATTGCGATACAACTGAATGCTGACAATGTGACGTATAATAAACCAATATATTTAGGATTTTCAGTTCTTGAATTATCTAAATTAAAAATGTATGATTTTCATTACCAGTACATGAAACCTAAATTTAATGAAAAATTATTTCTAAACTATATGGATACGGACTCTTTTATTAACACAATAGAGACTGAAGATTACTATCAAGATATTTATCCCGATCTTGCTCTACATTTTGATACCTCGGATATCCCTTAGATAATAGATTCAATTTCCCTCAACAAAATAAAAAAGTTTTGGGGATGATGAAGGATGAGAATAATGGAGCGATAATGAAAGAGTTCATCGGACTTCGTTCTAAAATGTATTCGATAAGCACTTTTGGAAATAAAGAAATAAAAAAATCTGAAGGAGTTAAAAAATGTGCCTTAGACAAATTGACTATCAAAGATTATCAACCATGTTTACATGATAAAACTGTGTACTATTCCAAAATGTGCGTATTCAAATCTGTTGTTCATGATATTTACACACGACAAATATCAAAAGTTGTGTTAAGCTGTAATGATGATAAGCGTTATATTAGGGAATGTGGAATCTATACTTATGCTTGGGGACATTTTAAAATAAAAAACAATTAAATTTCAAGTTAAAAAAATGTTTATTATAATTATGATTTATAAAACATGTTAAGCAGTATACATTATTATTATATATTTGAAATAAGATTTATATAAAAAAAAAAAGAAAAAAATGTTAATTTAAAATAAGAATTCTAAAAATAAATATAAAATTATACAATGTTTTTTAATTCTAAATCTATATATTTTCTTAAATCAACAGCATTTTTCAGCGCACATGAGTATTGACAAGTTTTAATAGATGAATGGTCATTACAATTAATATTGGTTAACATTTTATTGTTTATTGTTTTTAAATTTTCACATAAATATTCATCTAAATCGTATATTTGTGAGATATTTAAAAAATCTTGGAGCCACACCTTCTTCTCAGAACCCTTTACAAAGATTTTGTGAATAATTAAGTTTGATTGAAGGAAATGTTTTACATCTTCTAATGAAAAGGCACCATCATCCCATTTAAGTCCATGTTTATTGTTAGTTAACCAGTTATTTTGTTTTTGATATCCATTGCTCAACTGATGGAAATTGAACGGTGGTTTCATTAAAAATTTAGCACAATGAGTAATATTGTAGCAAATTGCTAGCTCCTTTAATATAAATGTGTTGTTAAAGCTTTTGAAACCTTGGATATCAATAACAGCAACGTCCACACATCTGTTCATATTGCGGCTTTTTGTTAAACTAATTTTACGTTCTCTAAATCTCATAAGTATAGTTCTTTGATATGAGGTTCTATGCATGTTTTCTTATTTCACCAGTAAGTGGTGTATATTTAATAACACGATCGTTTATGAGTACGCAATAAGCAGTTGTACCGGCTTCAACAATTGTGTTTGTTTTAAATTCGATGCGAATATCAATGGGACCGCTTTTAACTTGTTCATTCTGATGAGTTACATCAATTACTATAATAGGATTTTTCATATATTGTTCACGAGTTAGTAAGGGTTGCGGTTCACGTATGTAATAACTTTGTTGAAACTTTGAATACATATCATAGAGCAAAGAATAACGATCTTTTGTAAAGTTAATATTAAGATCATCGTATGGATATGTTTCAGAATTTAGATGAACCTTAACATCACTAATATAGCAATGTTGTAGTTTCATCTCCTTTTCAAATGTTAACAATACAAATCGAGGTCTTTCGTTTTGTGGCGCTAATTTAACATTCCGTAAATGATTTTGAGCGTTAGCAACAAACGGATTAAAATAACAATCCCAACTTCGAAATGATAGCGAAATTGGCTGTCGACTTTGAATTACTTTAAAAATTTGTAGTTTTGATGAATCATTCAATTGGATATGAGGTACCTTCCAAGAAACGTGGGTTATTAATAATTCTGGAACCTCCTGGGACTCAGTCCAGTATACAGCTCTTGCATCTGATTTGGAGCGTAATAATATCAATTCATGTTTCGCGTTCAATAATACTTTATTATAATCTTCGGCGAAGCCCAACAACATTTTGAGTGGAACACAAAAATCAAAACATTTAGGGTGTAACTCATCAATCGGTGTCCATCCAGCATTTCTAAGCATAGAACTTTCATTAGTATTTAGCGAAACAAAATTTTTCGTTGTTGTTGTCGCACCCAAATGACGAGTACGATCAATTTCTACACCATTTAGTTCATATCGAATTTCATCAAATAAATAACTCATACAATTATTTTTCAAACGAATGTTTTCAGAGATTTCATTATCTTTTCAGGATACTTTTCCCTCAACATAGAGTAGACTTTCACAGGGTAGAATATAAAGATCTTGATTTTGAATTGTGATGCGTATTTCATCATTGTTATTAAAAGATTGTAAGTACGGTGCATAGCTATGAAATTCCTTTTTAGTGATACGATCGTCATAGATCGGTTTTTGCAATATATCGATTATTTCACTCATATTTGATCTATTATAGTTTTAATTTAAAACCCAAATATTTCAAGTATTTCTTGTTTGCAGTTGAAAGACCTTTGCTTCGGTTTTGTTGGTTTTGTTGTTGATTTTGATGATAATTCGTCTTATGTCCACGTTGATCAACAGCTAGGGGCTTACTAATCATTGGAGATAGTCTCAAAGGATTTTTATAGTATATAATCATTTTTTTGTTTTACTCTTCCGGTTTTAAATGAAGTCTTAGTGAAGTTGTTTCTCCACGAAAATTAAGCAGTTCCCCGTCTTGATTAACAATTTTGATTGTAATTGAACTTATTTCTCTTGTATTAACTGGTAAATAAATAAGATTATTCGGAATTTCATCTATTTTGTAGCCGGGTTCAACATTAATTGAAAACTGATGTAGTGTATGCGCCAACACCCCGTTTATATATGAACCACTGACAATATTGCATTCAATGGAGACTATATTGTTTTTTGTTATCATCAAACTATTATTTGATGCATACTCTTCCCCTGCTTTCAATACAATTTTATCGAAGCCCAACAACGGTGCGATACTCCGTGGTTTATTGAAAAAAATATCATCAATTGCAGAGAATATACACACTTGCATTGTGTTATTATTCGCATCTATTTGAAGAATATTATCATTGCTAGTGGTGAATGCATTGCTTGCGTTGTGTTCTTTGTTAGCGCTGACTTCTTTGGTAACAAGATGTTCATACTCAAATACGATATGCTCGACTATATCATCAAATTCATACGATCCAATAGGTATTTCAATAACATGATTACCAATGTGAAACATGTTATTGTCTACATCTATATTAGGTATTGAATGATATGCATGAAAATTTACAACAGCACATTGATAGTTTTTATTCAACTGTATTGGTGGGAAATAATGTTCAGTTAAAATTGACTCGTTACAGGTTAAATTTAATGTTATTGACATCTTGAACGTTATTTATGTACTAACAATGAAAAAACGTTGTTACCTTATTAAAAAAGAAAAGTTTTTGATTTTATTCAATAAAAATACATGTTACATTTTTTTATTTTACTACATCTTTCTTACTTATCCATGAATTATGATTATTGGGGAACCCTAACCATTTAACGAAAACTTTATCTCCTTTGGTTTTAAGAATCTTCTCCACCAAATATGTATCGGGAAAATTACTTTTTAATAATTCATATTCATAAAATCCACCTTTAATCGCATGACCTTCGTAATCTTTTAATATATAAGTAGTAGGGTTTGTGTTTTGTATATGATGAATTGTAAATATTTCAGTTGTCCAGTTTGGTGTGTAGCCTTTTTCAAAAACATATTTATATTTACTAATTCGCACACTATCGTTAATCTTGAATCTCGGTGTACGATACATTTTCAAGTTGTTATATGCAGTATCTAATATTTCCTTTTCATTAGATGGGTTGACATTGCATGGAGCTAACTGAATAGTTCTATGTACTCTATTATTGTAATCATTAATTAAATTTTGATACTTTTCAATCCACTTGTATGTTCCATGATAACTAAACTCTTTCCACATCATTTCCTTTAGCGTTCTGTTAAAGCGTTCGGCAATAGATGCTTTCAATACACTATACGTTGAGTAATGATTAATTTCGTGTTGTTGCATCAAGTTGTGAAATACTTTGTTGAAAAACTCTTTTCCGTCATCAGTTTGAAGGTTACGTGGTATGCGTCTTTGTATGAGTATACTTTTCATGGCTTTTGTAACATCATCAGCTTTTTTTGTTTTCAGCGCTACTCCCCATGCAAATTTTGAAAATGTGTCTATAACTGTGAGCAAGAAGCGATAACCTTTATTATATGTGGAGTATGTACCCATTTCTACAAGATCAGCCTGCCAAAGATCATCAATACCCTTCATTATCACCTTTCGACGTGGGAAATTTCGTCGAGATTGTGTATGTAGCTCTGCAACTAGGTTTCTTTTACTCATTTTTTTAATTTTTATTTATTTATTTTTTTTTTATGTGGTGTAGTAGTTGATGGTGTTGTTGTTGTTGATGATGACGATGATAGAATAATACAATATTTAAGGTTCAAAAAGGTCGCGTGGACCTAATTTCGTAAAATCGTAACCTAAATTACTGTTATCCTCTTTTGCAGTCGCTGGCATTTCCCTCCTAATTTCTTCAATATTTTTGTTCATAATTTCAATTTGCGTCTTTATTGGCTCTATATTTTTATCGAAGCGTTCTGAATATGTTTCGACACGGTCGTATTGTTCTCTCATGAGCTTATCTATCATATTTTCAATTTCCAACTTTATTTGATCTATATTTGTTTCGAAGTGTTCTGAATATGTTTCGATACGGTCGTATTGTTCTCTCATGAGTTTATTTACGAAATCTTTCGTTGTTGCATCATTAGAAGCAATGGGTGCGTCCAAATTAATAATTCGTTTAGAATTCATATTAATATTTCGATCATGATCAAATGTAAAACCAATATCCTTTATTATGGATTTTTTAACATTGCTGTGGGTTCGTTTCGCATTGTGGGAATAGCGACCAAATTTATCAATACTCATGGCTCTATTCTTATACTATTATATTACCCTCTCTCAATTCTTCAATGATTGAAACAATTTCGTTATTGTGATTGTTGTGACCGGCTGACTGTGATGAAATTAATAGTCGCAAACGATCTACTAGTTCATTAGGATTATCCCAATATACGTAATTTGTTTTAGTTGAATTTAATTTCATTAGCCCAGTTCCTTTATGTGTGGATTATATTGGTGTTGATGTTGCTGTTGTTGTTGTTGATGACGTTGATGATAAATTAGCATTAAACAATTTTTGAATAATTTGTTTATATTTATGTGCTTTGCTTCCTTTTATTTGTTTGTGTGCGTTAAAATTGCGTTTATGGGCATTCGTAGCTAATAATATCGATTTGTAAGTATTTAATTCTGTTTCGTTATATGTTTTTGGAGGTTTTTTATAAAAAAAACAGACTAAACAGACCGTCTGTGAAATCCCAACTGTTAGCTCCAATTTGTATTTTATTAGCAGTTATTTTAAGGGTCAATTTACCAAATCGCCAATTACCATCTAAACCTCTGTTGACTCCATATACCAAATCTAATTTCTTGATTTTATTCAACAATGATAAATCTGATATTATTTTGGAACTATTGCTATCATTTGTGTTGTTAATAGTAGTGTCTTCTCGACCTTCTCCTGTTTAAATTCTTCCTGTTTTATACTTTTATATTTCTTAGCTGTATCAATAAACTCCTTTAATGGTTTTGTTATGGGTGAAAATCGTTTTTCTAGATTATCAGTTTCTGTTAATTCTCCAGTCTTTATAGCTTGAAACTTTCTTTTTAAGACATTCCTCGCACTTATAATGTTTGTCATAAATTTTTCATCCATTGAACTTAATTTTGTATATCAGGTTTCGATCACACCAGATCAGGTTAAATAGCAGATTACAGGTTAAATATCAGATCAGGTTAAATAGCAGATCAGATCTGATCTGATCAAAGTTTTACATATTACTAATGGGTGAATTTCTATAGAGCGTCCTTTTATAATTTAATAAATATATCGAATCCCTTTCGACATCTACCATTCTCAATGGGGTCATCTTTATTTATAACAAGAAATCCGTGTTTATCTCGCCAACATTCACTACACATTTCCATAAAGTTTTTAAAACTCATGTCTGTACCCACATGATCGTTATATATATGTTTAATATTTATTCCATCTTGTTTAAACATTATAATCATATTTGCATTGTCTCGTATCAAATGTTTGGGTATTCGTGTATACGTTTGACATAAATAGAAACTATCAATATTGTTATGTCGACCCATACAAAAATAATATCGTATATTATTTTGTTTTTCGCATGCAACATCATCGAATATCATTATAGAATTACTTTTCGCCATTTCTGGTAGTAAAACTTCATCATTCTCAGAAAATGTAAAATATCCCATTCCCTTGATCGGTTTAATCAATTTACTCAGATATTGATATTTCGGTTGATGCAATGACTTTGAATATATGTAAATATTTTCAAATTTTAATCCATTTGGACTCTCTATTAAACTCAACATTACGTTAGTTTTTCCACAATTCGATGGTCCCACGATTAATGTTCTCAATGTATTCGGTAGTAGCGATCCATGTCTTGGTTGCTGATTTGATAAGTGAGGTGTTGCTTTAGCATCCAAATTTTGCACAACAATCTGTTTTTGTTGTTTTGTGAAGCGCATCTTCATATCAACTAAAAAATTGTATATATAAACGAAAACTTTTATATAATATTTTTAGTCAAAAAAAAAATATACACTGAAAAAAAAGACAGCTTTAAAACCAAGTAAATTTGGTGCTTGATTACAGGACAAATTTTTTCCTTAATTTAAAGAATTTTTCCTAATTTCAAGGAATTATTCTTGAATTTAAGTAAAAGTACCTTAAAACGGAAATCACCGCCTCTTTAAAACAAATTTACATTTTTCTTTATTTTAAAGACAGCTAATTTTATCAATTGTGAGTAAATTTGAACTTTATTTAAAGAAATTCGTTTTTAATATATGGAAAAAATATTTTTTTTAGTATACGTGTCCTCAATTCTAGTATTTATTCCTCAATTTTTATAAATATTTTCCTATTTTAAATTCAAAGAAAATGGTACTTACTTTTAGTAAAAATCTTTGTTTTTAAGAAAGATATTTTTATAAATTGAAAGTAAGATTCAGGTTTTTTTTAAAAAGTGAGTATTTCAAAATAGAAATTGCTAAAAATAGAATTGATTTAAATAATAAAAAACAAATATTTCGCATAAATATAAATTTTTGAATACCCGTGCGGGAGTTGAACCCGATACCTTTCGATAGTGAAGCGGAGGTCTTAACCACTGCACCACAGCAGCTGCTGATTTTACTAATTTTAGTAAATTTTTACTTTATTTAAAGAAGTTTGTTTTTAATACAAGGAAAAAAAATTGTTTTGTATACGTCTAATGTAAAAATTTCTAGAAATAGAATTGATATAAATAAAAAAAAATATTTGGCATGAATATAAATTTCTGCTTGTCCCAGGCGAGAGTCGAACCTGATACCTTTTGATCGGGAAGCAAAGGTCCTAGCCACTACACCACGTCCGCCGCTGGTGTGAAACGTAGTGAAAATTAGACGCCAGCGCAATTATGCTGTCTATAGCACAGTCTGTTGATTGGTCTTGTCATAACGCCAAAGGTCGCAGGTTCGAATCCCACCGAAGTGAGTAAGTACATATTTGTTATCACTATAAATTGTAAATTTAATTTAAGTTAATAAAATGAAATATGATTTTAAAAATATAAAATAAAAAGAAAAAGAAAATATAAAAAAATGAACAAATACAATAAAAAAAAAAATTTTTTGAGAAATTTTTGTCTTAAAAACGAAGAAAAACTTCTTAGAATTAAGAACTTTTTACTAAATTCAAAGAAATATTCCTGTTATGAAAGAAATAAGTATTAAATTTAAAGTCAAAATATATACTCATCTTAAGTAAAAGTGTTCCCTAATTTCAAAGCTATCATAACTTTAGTGCTGTTTCATTCCCCTTTTTTCTTTGGATTAAGGCATTTTTCCTTAACTGGAGTACACTTTTTTTTCAGTGTATATATAATGGAAATGACATACATCAAACGTTTTAGTAAGAAACCAACCATCAAAGGCTATGGTTTACTTGACACAATTATAAACAAGTTACCTATAGAACTACATCTACCAGGATATCAGTTTTGTGGACCAGGAACAAAATTACAAAAACGTTTAAAACGTGGCGATCAAGGTATTAATCCACTCGACGCTAGTTGTAGAGAACACGATATGGCGTACTCTAAATCTAAAGAATTAAATCAACGTCATATAGCGGATAAAATATTAGCTGAACGAGCTTGGGAACGGGTAAAATCTAAAGAAAGCAGCATTGGTGAACGTGCAGCCGGTTGGTTCATAACAAACGTCATGAAAACTAAAACCAAACTAGGTATGGGGTGTGTAATGAGAGGGCCGAAAAAACGTGGATTGAAAGTTAAAAAAACATTTTCTTCAGCAATAAAAAATGCAACTAAAATGTTAAAGAAAGTTAAGCCAGACAACATTGAAGACGCTATTAAAATTGCTCAAAAATCAATTAGATCTACCATAGGAAATAAAAAACATTCTATACAAATTCCTCGAGTAATATCTGTACCCAAAGTAGGAGGGTTTTTACCACTTGTACCTATACTAACAGCACTCGGTGCAATCGGTGCATTAGCATCAGGAGGTTCGTCAATTGTAAAGACCATTAATGAAGCGAGAGCAGCAAAAGAACAATTGCATGAAGCTCTCCGGCATAATAAAAATATGGAAGCGATTGCGATTGGCAAAGGTTTACATCTTAAACCATATAGAAAAGGACTTGGATTCTATTATAAACCCTATTCAAAAAACTCTTAAGTAAGCTACCCAAAAGAGCATTAACTGATGTTGATTTACGAAAATTCGCTGTGAATATACCACACTTTAGAGGAGTATTTATGCTAGATGAACTACCAAAACGCGTACATCAAATTGAAAGCGGTATTGTGAATCTGGATTCATCTAGTGGAATTGGTACACATTGGGTAGCATATTACAAAGACAAAAATCGGAAGGAATATTTTGATAGCTTTGGGAACTTACCTCCTCCGAAGGAAATCATCAAATATCTTGGAAATCGTAACCTAACGTATAACTATAATCAATTACAAAACTACAATTCTTTTAACTGTGGACATTTATGTCTAAAATTTTTATTTGAATTTATTTAATAAAAACAAAAGTTTTTAAACATATTTTTCTTGTTTCAATTATTATATAATTTTCTTATATTTAATATCCGAAGAGGAATATTTATTCTGATCATTCTTCTAGTTGGTGTTCTTCTTAAATGGGTTTTGAATTATTTTATATTGTTGCTCCTTCTTTTTACCGTCCCCAATTAAACACTTTGATTCCATGCTGCGTGTTGTGGTATTTCTTTCAAAAATATAAAAATGTATACTCGACTCTTTTGATATACTCCTCAAAACAGAATGAAGCCAAACTTCAAAATATCGCCTTGTACAAAATCTAATGATTTTCTTTTGTTTATAAAAATACATGTTCAATCACATATTTATTTGTTTTGATTCTTTTTTGAATATGCATACATAATTAACAATATATACACAAAAATAGCTGAATTTGTAAATTTAAGAAATATTCATATATTTTTCGAGGTCTTGTCTTCTACATTTTTCAATTTGTAGTGCTGGATACATCATTCTATTGGAGTGCTCTCCTCCAGCGAAACAAGTCGTCGTCGTGGGTGCAGCAATAATACCGCAATCGTCCCGAGTCATCGCAATGTGTTGCGATGCCAGGCACTGTTGTCAAAAACGAGACCATTATAAATGGAACCCGCTCTAAGCTTCGTTCCGTTATAGGAAATTCCCTCTGAAACACATGAGAATAAGCCCCTGCAAAGAAAAAAAGAAAAGAAAATTCAATTAATAAGTTTTTTCATTGTTTTAATTTTGATTAATATCGCTTACTTTGAATATAACTGGCGTCAACTGCCTCGTCAGGACTCCGTGCATTACGTAGGACATATTGGACATTATCGTCCAAATCCCACTCAGCAGCCCTAATCCTCGCAAATAACCGTTGCACATTATTCATGTTAGCTATCGAGTATGTTAAACTATTTTTCTGTTACTCCCTTTATATATGAGAAATAAGTTCACAAGACACATGGATTTTTTTTTTTTGTTTGGGAGGTAACCAATTTTAAGCCACATGAGAAAATATTTTTGACTTTTTTGGAAAAAGCAATCCGCTGTTGCTGCTTTAAACTTTAAAGGCATCAATTCGTAAACAAATGCATACTCCTGGTAGAATATGAAAAGCGTCTGGACCGTTGCTTGTTTAAATAAATCAAAAGTCTTTTATTGGGTTTTGTTTCCCTTTATTTAGTATAAACAAACTACATTGCTACATTGTATGCTACAGTAAGTATGCTAGAGTATAAGCGAATCGCTGCAGTTGATTTAAATGAATCAAAGGTAAACAAGGTTTTGTTTCGCTTTATTTAGTATAAACAAACTACATTGCTACATTGTATGCTACAGTAAGTATGCTGGAGTATTAGCGCTCCGCTGCTGTTGCTTTAAATGAAAGTCTGGCTTTCAGCCCAGCCAGCAACCAAATCAAAAGATCTCCCAGTCCATACAAACTCCAACCAGAAACTTTAACCCGAATCAGTCCCAACGTAACTATATGATCACGTCAGCAATAGTATATTTACGAATAATTCGAAAAAAGTTCTGGGCTTATACAGGTTAATATAAAGGAATTGTGAAAAATAAAATTTTTTGCTTTCAGCCTAGACAGCAACCAAACCAAAGACACCAACTAAAATTTTTGGCTTTCAGCCTAGACAGCAACCAAATCAAAGACACCAACCATATAAAAAGTGGCGAAACAAGCTTGTTAATGGAGGAGAGCTCGAGGGGAGGAGCAAAAAAGACCGAAAAGAGCTTAAATCTTTCAGTTTTTACACTGGAGGAATTTTGCTCCTTCTCACTAAACCCAGAAACCCCATATTAACACTACTGAGAACGACTCGGTATCAAAGGTTTTTCTCTAATGTCGAGCGAGAATCATAGCTTTCTCAATAAAAAGGGGAGTTAGTTATCGAGTCGAGAAAAGGGTTAGTCATCGACTCGGTTTCAAACGTTAGTTCTCGATTCGAGAAAAGGGTTAGTTCTCGAGTCGGTTTCAAATGTTAGTGTTTCATTCGAGAAAATGGTTAGTTCTCGAGTCGGTTTCAAACGTCAATTCTAAAAAAGACTTCAAATAAAAAAAGTGAAACGTGAATTAATAAATTTTAAAATGGTATTTTGGTTTTTATTGCATACTAGCAGGGCCCGGTCCGCTTTGCTGGCCCTAAAAAAGTTGTTTTTGCCTTTGGCCATAATAAATGAATGAAATCAATTATCAAATATTTTTATTGGAAGCCCAAGTGTAGCATTTTGAAATATTGAATTGTAAGAAAAGTGCCACGCCCGCTGTCCAATTCCGACCATATGTAACATTGAACTTAGAATTTAAAGCATAAAACCATGTCCCGTTGAAAAAGGTTCATTGGGAGCCCAAGTGTAACATTTTTAAAAACATTTAGTAAAAAATTCAAATTTTTATTGAGCTTTTCATAATTTATGTATTAATTATGGGTTTTAGCTCATTTTCCAAAAAATTATTAATTTTGGAAAGGGAGTACAACAACTAAGCAAAAACTCAGTCTGGCAGAGTGTACAGCTGTTTCGGATCCAGCCACGGATCCTCGTCAGCACTCTTTATGCATTTTTTTTTATCCAAGCGACACTATAAGTAAGTATTGGTATGACGCACAAGAGAATTGCTTCTCCTTTGCAAAAAAATTCAGATTTTTATTGAGCTTTTCATTTTTTACTAAATAAACATATGGAGGGTACGCCAATCAAACCAAAAACAATTTTGTTTTTGTATTTTCTGGCAAGTGAATTGTTGTGTGTGTATCAGAGCACACACAATGTAAAAATTCATTTGCCATGCAACTTGCTTGCTGGGACTTTGAGGAAATTCTTCAACCAGGCATAGTAGTAGGTTGCTATACAACAACAAGTAAAAATTTAGTTTGCTGCATTTTACCATTCGCTGCTTCAGTGAGTTGGTGATGCAAAGGAGAAACAATTCTCCTAGTTAAGTTTTCCAATAATTTGCATCCCAGAATACATTTTTCAACAGGACAACGCTACAATTCATCGCGGGTAAAATTAAGTTTTTTAAAATTCAACCCTAAAACAGACTAAAAAGCAGAAAATAAAATTATTTTCCGCAATTTCGATTTAAAATTAAAGGGTTTTTGTCTGTTTTTTAATCTTTTTATTTTTTTCTTTTTTTTTCTTTTAATTTCCGCCCCTTTTTTTCCATTTCTTTTACTCTTCTTCCGAATGCGAACCTTAGTACAAAATTTTGGCTTAGTGTGGTGTTATTCGCCTGTCGTTTGGCGGCCCTCCCACTTTTGAACCTTTATGGTCCGCCGTGGTAGCTCGATGCCGTTTTTGGAACTACCCCTGTGCCTTTTTCTCTGTCACTTCCGGTGGCTCTCTCGGCCATGTCTGTCAATATTACTCTTCCATTCCGCAATTACAACCACGCAAAATTAGTTTAAATTTCATAAATTCTGTTTATTCAATTGGGCTTAATCCCGTATTTTTTTCTGATTTAGTTAATTACATTCATTCGCCAAAATACTTGAGTTTCACATATTTTATTCATTGTGTTTTTTTGTTGTTGTATTTTCCCCTGCCTCTCTTATGACCTTGGCAATCTTTCAGCCCTTCTCATCGATTTTTTTTTCTTTCGTAAAAACGCTACCGAGGACCTAGAAATCGTGAGCTCAGGTTTTTCTTTGTACCTATATGAACATTTCCCACAATCTCGGATTGAACTATTAACGCGGTTGTGAGGGGCAGGGTTCACACGAATTGGTTATTTCTTTTTCTTATTGTACTTGAAATTCAATTGTATATAAGCGAGCAAAAAAAAAAATATATATGTCTATAACCATACATTTGAGTTCAAATTCGCATCTCTTATAATACTATATATATATATACCGATATATTTGTTTATAAGGGTACCACCTCCCTTTTTCGTGAAATCTTTAAATTACGGGCTTTACAAAAAGTTTCGCATTTATATTTGCGTTATTTAGCCAAAAAACTGAATTTTATAAATTCTACTTCCACTTTTGATTTATGGTGAGTGTTTTCAATTGAGTGTTTTCAATTAATGGCATTGCGCGCCACAAATTTGGAGCACACTACCATCTGTGCACCGAATTTCAACTCTCTAGCTTATGTGGAAGTGTATGAAAAAGTTCGCCGCAGATTTGAGGATATATATACCGACATATATATATATATATATATATATATATATATATATATAATTAAGCCAAAGCAAGTTAATATAAGGCTTATAATAAAAAGGTACAGATTACGACTCGGTTTCAAACATTGGAGAAAAAACTTTGATGTCGAGTCGAGAACACGGAGGGAAATGCTTGCTGAAATCATGCGTTATAGGAATCAATAAAGAAAAAATTAGTCACGATATTGATCCATTAATTAGATGTCAATAATCAAGAATTCTTAATCATAAGAACTGTTAAAAGTGAAAATCATAGTTTGTGATTTGTGTTTGCTTGATTTGTTCCACTTAAACATGAATTATTATTTTCCCTTTTGACATAATCAATGACAAGATGGAATAAATTGTGCAAACAAAAATCATAAATTATGATTAAAATTTCATAATTTTAGGCTTAAGTGAGAATAAATGAATCATTAGTAATAATAATTTGAGCACATATTTCCAATTAAATGAATTAAAATTTTTTTATTTGCTAATTTTTTATTGAATTATTTATTTAATTTAACTTTTTTATTTGCCAACATGCTTAGAATAATTTGTAATAACTATCTCACAAATTCAGTTTTCCCGGAATTCGAACCGACATCATCCTCTCCAGTACGGACGCCTAACCGATTCGGCTACCCAGGCATTGTTGTAAAAGCGTCTAAATGTATTGTATATTGCTCAGCAATTCATGACAATCAACCCAGTTACTCATAATTCATGATAACACGTGCAGTTTCATGACCAAGTTAATATTCCATTATTCTTCAAGAATAATAAAATAAGTCACGAAATTCATAAACCCTTATCATAATGTATTCACAATCCATATGCATAGTTTATGTACGAATTCGCATAATTTGTGACTATTATTCACAATTAATGATTATAGTTAGTAATTAAGTAACAATAATTTTATGGACTCCATAATCGTAAATCATGAGCCAACATTTCTCTCCGTGAAGTTACCTTAGCAAATGAGTCGAGATTCACATTAGTTATCGACTCGAGAAATAGGGTATTTCTCAAACCTTTGAGTACGACTCGAGAACGACCTTTGATATCGAAGCGAGAACTATACTTTGAAAACGAGCCGAGAATCACATTAGTTCTGTGTGGCCAACTTTCGAAGAGATTCGAAAAACAAATTTTTTTTGGAAGACATATGAAAATTAATACACCCAGAGAAATCTTCATGTGTTTTAATTAACACGATTCATGTTATATTTACATGAAAAACATTTGTACGCAAAACAAAAACTGCAACTACATTGACAAAAATCGAAGCAAAATGCACACATTCACAGAAATGAGAAAAGAATTTCGAAGCAAAATACAACACATTTACACAAATGAGAAATTTTTTTTTCGAAAATAAAAATATATTCGACATTTCTGTCAAATGGAAAATGTGAAAATAAACAAAAGAAATATTTGAATTTCAAAACAAATTTGTTTTTGTCGACCTGAACGAAAGAAGCTCAGTGGCACAGCGTGTAGATGCGGCACTTATCAACTTTAGGTCCAGTGTTCAAATCTCGTCTGAGTTGGAAAAATTTTTTTAAATAGAAATTTTTAGATTTCAATTTCAGATTGGTCTTTTGATGACATGAATCTATGAAGCGCAGTAGCACAGAGGGTAAAGTGATGAACTCAAGATCCGAAGGTGCGGCGTTCAAATCCAGTTCCAAAGTAAATATTCAAGTATTAGAAAAATCAGCAAAGAGGTAAGATCGCCAATCGACCGAGCCATATTGGAATAAATATATAAATTATTATAACGTTTACTGAAACCACTCCTTCTTTTTATTTATGGGCTTCCACGGAAAACACTATGAGAACCAGACAAAACTCAAACAGGAACACAAGGTTCCAAAATTATTTATTGGTCCTTCGAACTGGATCTTCGGATGTGTTTTTAATTGGAAGCAACGACGACGACAAATTCGCCGCCAAGCATCTCATCATCATAATCAGCACTCCACATCAGCCCCCATCTCATCTCATCTCAACATCATCACTATCATCACCGGCACCATAATAATCGCGATTATTAGGATTCAAAAGTAAGTTGCATTTACTCAAATAAATATTTGGTACAAATTATTAAGTGCATTAGAAAGTGAAGTAGAGAAAACGGACGGACATATAAAAACGAAACCAAATCACTCAGTTTTATTTGTCTCCTACGCCCCCACAAAATCTTCATCGTCATCAATTTCGTTTCGTTTAGAATTTTCAAATATTTGGCAAACGAACGCAATTGCTCTACTTCGTTCTGCCGAACTTCTTTAAGCTGAGATCGTGTTCTCAGCTAGGCACCCACAGGCAGATACACACCTTAGAAAGCATTGCTTGGTCAAACCAGCTGAGCTGAGATCGAGTCTCAGCTTTCAGCATTCACACGCACATATACACCCATAGGAATTATTGCTTGTTCGTAGCATTTGAACCTTCCGTCTTCTTCTTCCTTGTTCCAATTCTGCCGATTCCAGTCGGAAGACAGAGAGGAACCAAATATTTTTTGGGTATTGCAAATAGTGAAAATACAGGCTCCAACAAAAAATATAAAAAAAAGAGAGCATAGTGAAATTTTGGAGCAACAGAAGCTGCATAGAAGATATCAACAACAACTACATACAACAGAAGGCGAAGGAAGAAATTTTGTTTGTAAGCAGAGATCAGCTGTAAGCAGAGAAATAGGAGTGAGCTACAGTCGGCCAATCTGACTGCAACATATACAAATTTCGAAAGTTTTGGTATTTCATTAATTTTGATCAGCCTAAATCAAATATTTAAGCATTTTTATATATTTAGAGCACCCTACAGTCCACAATTTCGACCAATACGAAAATTTGTATACATATCTATATAAAATAAAAATTATATTTTTGAAATTAAATTGTAATTTAAAACTTCAAAACTGTTCAAGGAACAAACCAACATTTATAAAAATAAAAATTTAGCTACGATTTTTGATTTTCCCCTGTGTTACCTCTTTTTTCGAAATCGTTCACAATAAGTGTGCTACAAAACTTTGTATTGCTGGCGGAAGAGTTTTTAGAATTCGGAAGGGATTTCAACGACACCAGCGAGGAGGAACACACTATTTTCTCAATGGAATTGCAACGAGAGGAGTTTAAGGCCCAATGGCTGAAGCTGAAGGAGGTGTACAACGACGGTTTAAAGGCAGTTAAGGCAACTTGTGGAGACGACAAACTCGCGATTGATGTCGTCAAATCAAAATTTAAAAGTTGCTACCAGGCATACGTTGCCACTGCAGCACAAATGTGTGAATTCGCTCACAACCTCACGGCACATAACGCGCACAGTTCTCCTACACAAAGTGCATCTTCGCAGCAATTTGATAATGAGGTGGGCCCTATGTCTGGCCATAATATTAAATTGACCCCTTGCGACATAGAAGTGTTTCATGGTGATTACACTACTTGGCCTTCATTTCGTGACCACAGCCTTGTATATCACAAACTCGCGCCTCGTTTTAGTCAATGAAAACTGTAAATGCTGTCTCTCAGAAGAGCATCCCTTGGAAATTGTCCTAAATTCTTAGGCATGAGCAATAATGTAAGGTTAGCAGTAGTGCGCAGACACCATTTGGGTTTAAATTTGTTTGCACATTCGCACCGTGTTAGGGAGTGTATAAGCAAAATTAGCTGTGCGACCTGTAAGAGGCGCCATAATTCACTTTTACATAGGGAAGTTTCGAATCCACCTGCTTCAAATAATCAGGTTGAATCTTCGCGGCCATCTTGATATGGTGTATACAGCGCGAGCGCTTATCGACTCGGGCTCAGAATGCAGTTTTATATCGGACAGATTACATCGTATATTAAAACTTCCCCATCAAAATGTCAGAAAATGTGCAGCTTTGTCATAGAATCTCCAATAGATTCAAATTTAAGGATCGAGGCAAAGGGTCTCGTTCTTCCCCAACTCACCGGAAACGTGCCAACATATTCAATTAAGGCATCGGATATTCAGGAATTGGCGGATCTACAGTTAGCGGATGCAAATTTCAACGAAAGTGCAGGAATAGATGTTTTAATTGGAGCAGAACTTTATCCAAAAATTCTTCGAGACGGTGTTCGTCAACAAGTATTGGGATCGCTTATCGCCAAATAAACTGTTTTTGGATGGATTTTTACTGGCCCAATGCCACACAACGCTAAATAGGGAGTTCGACCTCGACCGTCGGACCTCGATCGAAATTTACGCAGCACTTCGGGGGTCCGACCTAGATCGTCTGACCTCGAGAAACATTGCCATCACAATTCTTCGCGCATAAAGTGTTATGCTGTTAAAACAATAACAAATCGCAACTCGGGAGTTCGACCTAGACCGTCGGACCTCGAGCAAAATCAACAGCATTCGGGAGTCCGACCTAGATCGTCTGACCGCGAGAAAAATCATCATCGTTCGGGAGTTCGATCAAGACCGTCGGACCTCGACACAAATCGAGAACCAGGAGCACGATCGCGACCGGCGACCAATAAAGAAAATCATACGCACCGTACTTACGCTAATCGTCAAGGATCGGGAGTTCGACCACGATGTCTGTCGCAGGAATGATCGTCGCCGGAAGCAGCGTCACCAGGATTATTGGCGTCTGGATTGTCGTCACAACGCATATTCGTGATGAGCCTCAACGCGGTGATCTCATAAAGGATGCGCGCGAAAAACGTTGGTACAATGACATTGCTGCACACTGTATTTGGGTGTGCGACTTCAGTATAGGTCTGAATTGACCTTTTGACTGAATTTTCATTGTTTGTGTATTGTATATGCACTTGTACCATGAGCAAATGCAGCGTACTGAGTAGGTTAACTATCTTTAAGTTAATTTGCAGTGATGCTGCAAGGCGGGCGGAATGTTTACCCCAAGAACCCACTGTTCTGTGATTTGTATATATATTTATATTGGCGTTTGAGTCACTTGTCAAACTCACCGAAGGCTCCAAAGTAAATATTCAAGTATTAGAAAAACCAGCACAGAGGTAAGATCGCCAACCGACCGAGCCATATTGGAATAAATATATAAATTATTCTAACGTTTACTGAAACCACTCCTTCTTTTTATTTATCGGCTTCCACGGAAAACACTACGAGAACCAGACCCAACTCAAACAGGAACACAAGGTTCCGAAATTAATTACATTATATGATTTATATCTTTTAAAATATAAATAAAGGGTGTTTTTTTAGAGGAATAGAACTTTAAGATTTCGCGGAAAGATCTTGGTTTCCGTGCTTACAAAATCCAACTCGTGATAGAATTGAAGATTCGGTGAATGGGCCCAAAACAAGATTGCCGTTGATCGCGATTTTCATAAGAGAATTTTGTTTAGCGATGAAGCTCACTTTTGGTTGAATGGCTATGAATAATTTACTAAACTGTACCAACAAATGGTTGCTGCAGTTTAGAAAACCCAAAATCTGAGCCAAGCGAGACATGATATTCAATGGTAACTGTCGTTTTCCCTTGAATCAATAAAGTGGATTTCCCAGATGCAAACTATTAATTACCTAGTCATAAAACAAACACATAAAAAGGAGCTGCATGGTATTTAAATTACCAATGCACTCGGTCTAAGGTGCCTGTCGGCAAACATGTGGTCGCTTGGGTCAGGTAACTAGCAGTAGGAGATGCACATGTCGTGGACTGCACACACTTCATGTAACTAGGTAGTTTTTAGGATATCTTTATATATGACACCCTCAGATTGAAAAAACCCTGAACAAAACGTGTTTGCGAACAAGCCGTGGAAAAAATTTTGCATGAAGAAACCGTGCAAAGTGAACGAGAACGAATTTTGGTGCAAGAAAGCTTAGTTTGAAAAACTGATGGAGCGGCCATCAGACTTTTACGCTAAAAACCTTTTTATTAATTTTCGGTGAAACATTTTTATTTTGAAGAAATTTTGAGCTAGATATTTGTTTATAATTTTACGGCTTTATTTTATTTCGAAGCATATTTCAAATTTAGATATTAATATTATCGCTTTTGTGAAAAATGGAAACGCAAGTTTGTTAGCTGCAAGTTGTTTTGTTTTGTTCGCAGTGAATTTGGGTACAAATTTTTAAATTTTGGTTTTTGGGTTTTCTTAGTTTGTAGGAGTTTGTAATTTGTGCAATGTTCGTTATTTATGTACACTAGGTGACGAAATTTAAAAACAAAAATTCTTTCAATAAAATTTTAATTTAAAAAAATTTGTGTTCTTCAATAAAATTTGTCAAATAATTTTCGTGAACATTTATTTGGTTTTTTATTTTCTACATTTTTGGGAACATAGCATGTGTGTTTTAAGGTGTATCGATGTATTTATACAATTTTTAAACTTCCTGCAAATAGCATTTCATGTGATCACAACCATTTAACAATAAATTGTGAATTATTGAAGTTTTGAATATTAATAAATGCATCCAAAAGACTTTCTTCTCGGGTTTTACCACGCGCATAGAAACACTTTCAGTTGTGCGTATTAAAACAAAAGGAAAAAACCAAATACGAGTGGCTGAAAGAAAACAACAGCAACAAACGCACAAGTGTTCATGCCTCACATTCCTTCGCTTGATCCCACAAAAAAAGAAATTGCTTGTTTCTGGTTTACATCCCTCCAGTCGATGGTCCATTTTGGCGCAGCGAATGACCGTGAGATACTTGTGCGTTTGTTGCTGTTGTTTTCTTTCAGCCACGCGTATTTGGTTTTTTCCTTTTGTTTTAATACGCACAACTAAAGGGTTTCTATGCGCGTAGTAAAACCAGAGAAGAAAGTCTTTTGGATGCATTTATGTATACACAAAACTTCAATAATTCACAATTTATTGTTAAATGCTATTTGCAGGAAGTTTAAAAATTGTATAAAAACATCGATACACCTTAAAACACACATGCTATATTTCCAAAATGTAGAAAATAAAAAACCAAATAAATGTTCACGAAAATTATTTGACAAATTTTATTGAAGAACACAAATTTTTTTAAATTAAAATTTTATTGAAAGAATTTTTGTTTTTAAATTTTGTCACCTAGTGTACATAAATAACGAACATTGCACAAATTACAAACTCCTACAAACTAAGAAAACCCAAAAACCAAAATTTAAAAATTTGTACCCAAATTCACTGCGAACAAAACAAAACAACTTGCAGCTAACAAACTTGCGTTTCCATTTTTCACAAAAGCGATAATATTAATATCTAAATTTGAAATATGCTTCGAAATAAAATAAAGCCGTAAAATTATAAACAAATATCTAGCTCAAAATTTCTTCAAAATAAAAATTTTTCACCGAAAATTAATAAAAAGCTTTTTAGCGTAAAAGTCTGATGGCCGCTCCATCAGTTTTTCAAACTAAGCTTTCTTGCACCAAAATTCGTTCTCGTTCACTTTGCACGGCTTCTTCATGCAAAATTTTTTCCACGGCTTTTTCGCAAACACATTTTGTTCAGGGTTTTTTCAATCTGAGGGTGTCATATATTGTAGGTAGTTTTTAAGAAATTTTTTTTATTGTAAGTAGGGTTAAATAATAGTATAAATAAAGGACTGCCGTAGTAGTAAACTAACATCAGTTACATGGTGACCCCGAGAAAAGTTCGCGTAACATTTTTATTAATAACTAGCTGGGCCCGGTCCGCTTCGCTGGGCCTATATAATTTTTTGTTGTTGCATTGTCTGCAATGTAATGGATGAATGATGAAAGTAATTTTTAAATATATATGTTTAATTGGTGTTTATACTGTGGAGTTAATTTTGTACAATTTTATAGAGAGGAAAATTGATGTAGCGATTGGTATTGAAATAGGTTTTGATGAATGATTCGTATTGTATGTATGTATGTAGCGCAGTAAAGTATGTTTGGAAGATTATTGAAATTAAATTAAATGACATGTGGTATAAGTATTTGAAAAAAATGCCGGTTATTCGGCCGGTGCAAACGACTGGATTACGATCTTAGAGCTTTGGTACGTAGCCGAATGCTCGCACAAAATGGCCCGGCAGTGTAAACACTTGAAAACGAACAAATCTGTAGATTCCGATGCTGTGCGGGAGGGAATATTCAGTCAGTGTAAACGGTTGCACGAACGGAATTTCGTTTACGATTGGAGTTCGCGACAAAAGCTGTGTTCGCTCCTACGGTCTAAGTGCACCTTCAAATTAAGTACAAATTTTTTTTTTTTTTTTTTTTAAATTTTATTCAATGATTTTTTAAAAATTCAGAAATTCAGCTTATTTTTATAATATTCAGATTAAAACTATTTGCCCTATATCCATTGATTTAGGCAATGTAGAGTTATCGTAACTAATATATGGGGAATATATTAGTTTGAGACGTGAGGGATTCAGACGTCTCAGTAAATTTCTAGCTAGAATGTTTGGGTGAAACATGAGCTTCTGCTTGTACTTCGAGGTAAATTTCGGAATTTCGTCTTTTAATGCAGGTATATTCAGGTCTCTGTGGATGTTAGTATTTTTTATATACCAAGGGGCTCTGGCAATTTGTCTCAGGATTTTAGATTGGACTCTCTGGAGTTTTTCCACGTTCGAGGGAGAGGCAGTGCCCCAGAGTTCAATTCCATATGTCCATATGGGTTTTATTATGCTTTTGTATATTTGGACTTTGTATGTGAGATTTAGCTTTGATGCCCTTGAGATTAGCCAATTTAGATCCAATTGCTTTAGTTTGATCTGAGTGATTTTGGTTTCAATATGTTTATGCCATGTGAGTCGGCGATCGAGATGCATTCCAAGATACTTGGTTTCGGAACTTTCAGGGACGACTTGGCCGTTTATCTTTTGAGCAGGACACGTGTCCCTTCTTAGAGTGAAGGTTAAGTGACAGCTTTTGGATTCATTGACCTTGATTTTCCATCGATGTAGCCAATTACTTAGAGTGTCCAAGTGTTTTTGCACGTATAGAGATGCCATGTCTGAGTTTGAGTGAGAGCACATGATAGCAGTGTCATCAGCAAAAGTCGATATGAGAGTTCTATCACTTTTGGGCATATCTGCAGTATCGAGAATATATAGCAGGGGCGCGAGGACACTGCCTTGTGGTACTCCGGCCAGTATTTCGTATTTTCGGGAGACAAAGCTTTTGTATTTTACTACAAATTTTCTATTCGTGAGGTAGTTTTTGAGTAGACAGTGCATATTAGCGGGAAGAATATGCTGTAGTTTGTAAATAAGTCCCTAGTGCCAGACTTTATCGAAGGCCTGGGTGATATCGAGGAAAACAGCGGAGCAATACCGTTTATTTTCGAAAGTGCCTTTTATTGAGTCAACAATGCGGTGCACTTGCTCAATAGTGCCATGCTTTTCGCGGAAGCCAAACTGGTGATCGGGAATCACTTGTTTTCTAGGATTTTCGGTAGAATCAATTTTATTAAAAGTTTTTCGAAGAGTCTCGATATTACAGAGAGCAAACTTATAGGCCGGTATGACGTCACATTACTGGGATCTTTTCCAGGTTTGGGAATCATTGTAACTTGAGATAGTTTCCAATCATCTGGGTAGTGACATGTTCTGAGAATCGCGTTAAATATGTGCAATAAGTGGGTTATTGCAACTGTTGGCAGTTCTTTTATCATTGTTGGCGTTATCAAGTCCGGTCCTGGTGCTTTTTTCGGGTCCAAGCTTTTGTTTATTGCCTCCATAAGCTCGTTTTTTTTAATCGCGATTGTACAAGAGGTATTATGTGGGATTAATGTTGGTATTGGGATATCACCAGCTGTCGTGTTCGGGGTGAACACGGTTTTTAGGTGGTTGGCAAAAGCTGCACCCTTTTCTGCATCGCTTCTGGCCCAGTTTCCATATGGCAGCCTTAGAGGGGGTTCTGTCAGTATTGGTTTTTTCATATTTTTTGCAGCTCGCCAGAGCGAGTAGTTTGTTGATTTTGTGGGTGCGAGATGTTCAACAAATAGCTGGAACTCTCTTTCGGATTTCCTCTCAAGCTGCTTTTTTAGAATTCGAGAGACATCATTAAGCTGTTTTTTTCAGATGTGGGGATCTGTTGTTTTGCCAATCACGACGTATTTTCCTTTTATTTTTTATTAACTGCTCTATGTCCTTTGGAGTACACTTTGCATAGCTGCGAGTTCAGCTTTTTGGGATTTGGGCGGGAGTGGCCGCTGCAGCTGCTTGGGAAAGCAAGAGTGTGAAATTACTAACAGCTGTGTGTATTTCAACTTTCGTTTTTAGTGACACATTAGGGATAATGTGGGAGCTTATATACTTTCGATATTTGAGCCAGTTTGTGAGTTTGCTGGTCAGTTTATCTGGTGGATTGGCCTCAGAACTTGGCGCATACTTTATTGATAATAATTGGCGTATGATCTGATGAGAGATCTAGAGAGGATTCAATAAACAATTGGCTCCTTTTTACAGTTTTGAAGACTGCAAAGTCAATGACATCGGGGGTCAAGACCGAGTCTGTTGACAGTGTTCAACAGGAGCCTGCCCTTTGGCGATATAAGGCGAGAACCCCAATATGTATGTTTGGCGTTGAAATCGCCGGCAACGAGATACTTTTGTCCAAGAGAATGGAAAAAAGTTTGGAATTGTTGCTCAGATATTTTGTGTCTGGGCGGGCAGTATATAGCTGTTAATGTTAGGCCTTTTAAGTATTCATCGAGAGAAATACTTGTCGCTTGGATATATTCTGTGCAATAATTCTGGAGAGCGTAATGTTTTATACGACTTTTAATGAGAATGGCGGTTCCACCTCTAGCGTTTCCGCTTGGATGCTTTGTGTCATAGAGTCTGTATCCCGGTAAATTGAAAAAGTGTTTTTCAGTGAAGTGTGTTTCAGAAATTAGCATAACGTCTATGCTGGACTCTTTCAAGAACTCGAGAAGTGCTAGTTTGTGATGATACAGGCCGTTTGCATTCCAGAATGATATTTTTAAACCATTCATGGCTTAGACATGAGATGTTGTAGTAAAAGACTTTGATTCTTTATCATTTCTTGCATCATATTTTGCATACCAGACATAAATTGAGACATATTTTGCATGAATATTTGTAGAGTTTGTTCAAGGCTACTACTAGGAGGAGCAGGTTGCGGGTGCACAGTGGCAGAGTGACCGCTTTTTAAGGCACTGGCGTAGGAAACGCCATGTTTTGTAAGTGGGCTTGCGAAGGATTGTGCAGCGGATAGCGTAGGAAATTTTTGGGTTTTCCATGTTTCATGTTTTTGCGTAACATTTTCCGTCTTTTTTATGAAGCTTTGATAGACTGCACAGCCTCTATAGTTAGCAGTGTGATTGCCACCGCAATTACTACATTTTTTAATAGTGGAATCCTCTTTTGTTTTTGTGCACGAACCTGTTTCGTGCAGGTATCCACAAATTACGCACACGCTGGGAAGAGTGCAGTAAGACTTTGTGTGGCCGTATTCTTGGCAGTTATGACACTGAATAGGTCCACTGCGCTTGTGAGGCACTTCAATTGTGATTTTGCGATGTAGCAGATATCTGAGCGAGTATATCGGGTGGGGTTCACCTTTTTTGAGCAATTTTGAGTCGAACTCTAGTTCCACACGAAAAAGGGGTTGTGGGATTTTTTTTTGATTCTGGATATTGAATACGGACTTTATTTGGAAGCCTTGATCGCTTAGTGCAGTTTTGATTTCGTCGCATTCTACGAAAGGCTCGATACCTTTCAGTACGACTGAGAGGCCTTTGGAACTTTTGAGCTGGTAGGTGTAGTAGCTCTTTTTGAGTTTATCAAAGAGATTGACAATTTTTCTATAATTGGATTCGCTGTAAATTTGGATTTTTGTTTCGTGTACTTGTCCCCTGAGAATAGAAATCACGTGGAAATTATTAGGACCAATATTTTGAGTTATATCTTTGATAAGCGAATTAGAGTTTCGCTCACGCAGGTAGATAGGTGGTGGCTTTTGCGATTTCGGCTTGGGATCCGAATCATTTTCTTCAGCAAGAATCGCATATCGATTTTGCCCAAGCTCGAGAGATGGTTTAACGGGATTCGTCTTTTGAATTTTTGCGGAATGCCTATTCCCATTTGTGGGGGACGATAGTACTCGCTTTGCGAAGTAAATGTTGATTCCTGTCTGCACTGTCGGCATTTTGCTCTTTTGACCTGTAATAATGGAGCGACCTTTGTTATGCGATTAGCGATTTCTGAAAATCCGCTATTCGTCTCACTTGAGTCAGGAATGGGGGTAAGGCCTACGGGGATTTCAATATATTTGCTAGGGGTATCGACCAAAGAAATTGACGATACAGAGTTACCTGTGTTTGCGTGTGCAGTATCGCTATGGGAACTCCACTGTATATCTGGCGAGGGAATTTGAATAGGTTGTTGTTGTTGTTCCGGAAGCTGTTGCTGCGCACCGTCTTGCTGTGGAAGCTTTTGCTGCAGCGGTTGCAAAAGTTGTTGTTGTAGTTGAAGCTGCTGATGAGCTGTACCATTTCGTCCACTGTCTACTGATGACGGAGGGGTACGTTGCATGACGAGCGGTCACACTGTTACTAATTTCGCGTTTTTCAAGTTCTGGTCACCCTAATTAGAAAAGCGACGCATAGATGCCGCGATGCGGTTTGTGTACTCGCTGATCGCTCCAAACAGATGTTTTTTGGGATATTTTTTTCCGAGGGAAATTTTAACGTCAACGCTGTGTTGACTTTGCTGTCAGTGGATCAGCTGATTATATTTTGTTTATAAAGAATGTGTAATGTTTTAGCAGATATGTTGCGCGGGATAAAGTTTTTGTTGATGAAGCGAATTCGAATTGTGATTTTATTTGGCAAAAATTTTCGTTTTGTTTTTAAATTTCACAAAAGTGTCCAAGCAAGTGATCGCGAGCCCTATGCAAACGCGTCACTGTACTATCGCACGAAGCCTCGGGGCTGTTTCAATATTTTTAAAGTAGAATTTCCGATATAAAAAATTGATTTTATGAGAGCAGATTTTTTATTCGCACAACCGATTGAACTGACGTTTGAGCCGATAAGTACCTTTATCCATTTTAGACAAAATTAAACCAAAAATTCCCTTAGGAAGGGAAATTTGCCTAAAGTTGGTTGCACTGGTTGAGCGCCCCGTCTGTGAGGAGTGTTGCCACATTGAGAGACGTTCTGTTGTGTTTTTGTAAATTTTTCTTGTGGGAAGAAAGTGATTTCTATAACTTGTTGGGACAATTTTGCAGTGCTTATTTGCCGAAAAGGTCAATTGCAGTGTGTGCATTTAAGTCAAGTTTAATTTAATTTTCATTCGAAATGGACGTCTTCTCGTAATATTAATGGCGGTTTGCCTGCATTTAGGTCCCCATAAGCCAACGCGAAATTCCGCAGCCGGTACGGAACTTGTACAAGAATGTTGCTTGAATATGCGATACTGCGTTTTTTTTAAGAAAATTTATAAATGATACACATTTTTAGTTGTAGCTTTGAAATTTTTCACCGCAAACAAATTTTTTTATTCCAATATCTTTGCTGGAAGAATTTTCGAGAAAGTACCGCGGCGGCGAAATTTTGGGTATTTTAAGTTGTAATGAAGTACTGTGTGTAGGGCTACTGTGAAAGTGGGCGTGTCAAAACCTATCCTATGTCACGACTCACGACCCCTAGAACACATATATAAATTTTGGTGAGAATCGGTGCTGTAGTTTTCGCGTCTACTGGTGACAAACATACACGTCTCTTTTATATATATAGATTTAAGGAGCTAAAATTCGTGCTGTTTTTTGTGTAAAAATTAAAAAAGTGTTTAAAATATATATATATATATATATATATATATATATATATATATATTAAAACATAATAATAAGTGCATGCGGAGCAGAACCAATATACCAAATTAAATAAAGGGTATGCAGCAACAAATTTTAAAATTTATATTTTTAAAATAGTGTCTACAAACATTAAAATACGAAATAAAGATTTTTTGTATTGTTGTAGAAAATTGCGGAAAAAATTGAACTCTTTGCTTGAAAACGATTTTAATGCAAAATAAAAGAAATTTTCTGTAGTTGAAGTCTGTTTTAAGAAGGTTCAAAGAGTCAATTAAAAATATTAATATTCAAATTTCTAACTTAAAAATTAAAAAAAAAAAGAATACAAGTAAAATTATTTGTATTTTAAAATTAGAGTACAACACCCTTTAAGGTTGTATTTCTAAAAACCAGTAACAATGGAGAAATTAACTCTAGTTATGGCTAACGAGTTGATCGAGGTCCAAAAAAGTCTGTATGCTTTCATCCTTTCATGGTGGGAGAAGATTAATAAGGGCGGAAAGCCAAATAGCATTGAGGAACTCGAAAACCTGGCAAAGAATTTGCGAGACACTTTCGTAAAGTTTATTTTAAACAAAAAAAGCGCCGACATTACTACCAAGTACCATTTTTGTAGGACTAAACTGAAAGAATTAGGAGATTTAGTTAAGGCAAAAGAAATAAATAAAGCCAGTATTTCCGATGTTGCTAATACATCAACAAAAAAGGAAGTAGAGCGTTCCGGGGTAGTACGAAAATTCCAGTACGTTTTAAGAACCTTTCAAATAAAGATGGAGGGTTTTATTGAGAAGGGGGTAAAATTGGAAGAGTTTCGGGACTATGCCAATATGGTGGAACAGGTCTATTTCCAATATATCGAAAAATATGTCGATGACGACGAACTGACAGAAAAATATTATTCTTTGCAAGATGAATATAATAATATGTCGAAAGAAGCTACGATAAAAGAATCTAGCAATGGAAATTTGCATTTTAAAATGCCGTCAATTGAAATTCCGAATTTTTATGGCGATTATGCTAAATGGAATTAATTTAAAGAATTGTATGTTCAACTTATACATTCAAAGGACATTTCGAATACGCCAAAAATGTGTATGTTGAAGTCCAAGATAAAAGTATCGGCAGCTAGTACAATAGCGAATTTACCAGCGACCAATTCAAATTATGCGCTTGCGTGGGATTTACTTGATGAAAAATACACAAATTAACGAGCTATAACAGCAATTCATTTTAAAACTTTACTGGACGCTCCATTTGTACCATCTACCTCGGCTAATGTAAAGAAATTTTAGGATTTAATTCAAGAGTCCTTACAGGCATTAGATGCAACTGGGTTAGGTGCTGATGAATTGCTTCAAGCCTTTATGTGTTTTATGCTGACCAGGAAAATGGATGAAAACTTACGTAAGAATTTTGAAACTTTTTTAAAGAATTATAAAGAACTCCCAAAAGTGGAATTTTTAACTGAATCTTTGGAACAAGATTTTTTTGCACTAGAGGCAAGCAAGAGACAGTTCACATATAAACATGAGGATGAAGGTTTGGAGTTACCTGTAAAAAAGTTCCCTAACCAGGGTGGGGTTAAATGTGTCATGGGATGTGGAAATATTCATTTTCTATCACAATGTAGTAAGTTTAAAGGGTTGTCTGTAAATGAAAGATGTGATAAAGTTAATGAACACAAACTATGTCACAAATGTTTTAATTCTGGACATTCCAGAATGAATTGTACTTTTTCTAACTGTAAAGAGTGCAACGGAAATCATCACGGGTTGTTGCATAAAAATAAACAACAAAAATTCGCTAAAAGTGTAATAGTAAAAGACGGTGAAAAGAAAATAACAGAAAAACGGAATAAACAAATTCTGCTATCAACTGTAGTCCTTAAAGTAAAAAATAATAAGGGTGAATTTCAAATAAATTTAATAACAACAAATTTTAAAAAGCAATTGGGTATTAAAGGAGAAAAAGAACATATCACGATTGAAGGAGTCGGAGAAAATAAATCTGAAGTAAAGGAAAAGGTGGCCATTAACATTCAGTTAGTGGTTCCCAAAATAGTATCATATTTATCGTAAAAAAATTGTAAAAGGAAAGATTCCGCAGAACATTAATTTAGCTGATCCAAATTTTAATATTGCTGGAAAAATTGATATTCTGCTAGGAGCGGAAGTATTTTATCCGTTATTAAAAAATGGGAGAATAAATTTGGCCAGAATGTTGTACTTCAAGACACTGTTTTTGGTTGGGTGGCTTGTGGAAACATAATTGAAGAGTCATTATCAATGTATTGTGGAATGATAACATGCGAAGAAAGCTTGGATGAGCAATTGAAAAAATTTTGAGAATTGGAAGAAATTAAATTAAAGATTAAGTACGATTGCAATATAATGAATTTCTACAACAATATTTAGAACTAGGTAATATGAGGGAGGTAAAGAATGTGCATGAATTTAATTATAAATATTATTTACCCCATCATTGTGTAATAAGACCAGAAAGTTCAACCACAAAATTACGAGTAGTGTTCGATGCATCTTGTGAGACATATAATAATATATCCTTAAATGAGATTTTATTTACGGGACCACGATTACAGGAGGATTTGTTCAATATCTTGTTAAGATTTATTGATATTGAAAAAATGTATAGGCAGATATGGGTTAAGGACGATTACCAAAAATATCAGCTGATATATTGGCGTTGGAACCCAAAAGATAAATTAAAAACATATGCACTTAAGACAGTTACATATGGGACATCAGCCGCTCCATATCTTGCCGTTAAATGTTTGCAAATGATAGCAAATATTGAACAAGGAAACTGCAAGGAAGCAGCTGAAGTTATACGTAGAGATTTCTACATGGATGATTTGATGACCGGCGGGGATTGCCTTAACCCATTAATGACGAGAGCGAAATTTTCGGAATTTTTTCAAGATTTTTTCAGGAATACCTAGAAATGGCCTAAGAAACGAATTTCTAACTTTTTTTTTTGGACTGCTTACCGTTTGCCCAGCCTTGGCCGTTACCATATGGTAACACTCGTCACAACCCTAACAAAATTACCTAATTTAAGATATTATTGTTCAAAACTACTTTTAAATTCTTGAAAGTTTAGCAATGTTTTAAGATTTATTTTGTAAAAAAAAATGTTTATCGACCAATTTTTTTGAATCTAAACGTTTGTTTTTAAAAACACATATTTTTTCAAAAAAAAAATTTTATAGCCCCCAGGAAAAAAGTTAGAAAAGTAGGTCAGTTTTCAACTAGGATTTTCTTGATAAGTATCCTGGTAGTCATCATAGAATGGGGTCCAATAGACCTTTTCAATAGTAATAAAGTTGATATTCTTAAAATTTTGGTAGTCACTCAAAATTACTACGAAAGGCTGTCGCTAATTATCTGTCCGCCACTGTATATAATATGTATCTACACCAAAATACTGCTTAGGTTTTCAATAACATAAGAAATATGCCCATATGAACTGAAATTGGAAAGGTCCTCGTCATCATTTCATTTGACATATACAACTTACATGGCTGTAAAAGAGGTTTACGATGAAGACCATAGGAAGTACCTCCTTCATCTTCCTCCTAATCATCTTGTCCAGCAGGATAAAATTATGCTCGCCTAAATGTCTTCATCGTAATGTAAATTTGTTAAAAAACAATCATTCCACCGACGGTACATGTGCTCCATTTAGTAGTACTTTTTTACCTTCATCAGCTCGGCATGACCTAGCCATCTTAGACGTGGACTTTGTATGCGTCATGATGTCATGTCATGATCAGGGTATTGCTCATATAGCTTTTGCGGCACTCACCATCGATGCCAAGCGGACAATATATCTAACGGAGAATTTTCCTACCACAATTCCCGTGAAATTGGGTAACATTTGTTACAAAACTCGATTTTTACTTGTATGGATGGTAGGCGTGGCAGTTGATCGATTTCGCCCATTTGCAATACCAACTCCTTCTAGGACCTCCAAAGGATAAATTCAATGTTTGGACCGCCTAGCTTTCATTTAGCTCCTTCAATAACCCATACCAATCAAAATAACGGACAGACATACGGATATGTCTAAATCAACTTAAGAGGTGCTGCTAATTTTTCATAAGTGTACCAAGTACATAACCAGACTTTAAAGACAATTTATAGATAAAATATATTTAACTTTATATGAAGAAAGCTAAAAAAATATATTTCCAACTAATATATAGATACAATTTACTTCATTTTACAAAAAATACTCAAATATGTACGCAAATATGTATATAAACACGTACAAAACATTATTTTAAATCTGAATATTAAAAAAAAAATTTTTAATAATTATATTAGGTACACAAATACACTTTCAAATCAATATAAAAATAAAATATATTTAATTTTACATAAAAAAAGCTCATACAAACAATTTCAGTAAGAAAATTTAAATTTGCTAGGGTTGTGACGAGCGTGCCCATATGGTAACAGCAAAATTCAAAATGATAAAAAGGTAACACAGAAGTTATAAATAATTTTATTTTATACGTTTTCTACTGCTTTGATATTCTACCCAAATGCAAAAAAAAAAATATTCAAAATAAATAACTTTTTATGGCAATGAAAAATATTCTTACTGGAAAGGTCGTGACTTTTCGCTGTTTTTGCCCACTTTTTAAAAACACTACTTTTCAATTATCCGCCACGACCGCTACTGACGAGCGTTTGCTTAGAGTTATATATCAAAAGAAAGATCAAAGTATGCTTTATTAACATCAAAAAACGGATTAATAATATTCGTTCAAACATTTTTTAAATTGCACATACCGTAGAGCGCTATCAGCGTTACCATATGAGCACGCTCGTTATGAATGGGTTAAAAAACTTATACACGTACAAGAAACGGTAAATAATATGCTAAATAAATACGGATTGCCATTAAGGAAGTGGTGTGCAAACCATCCTGATTTGCTCAAAAATATACCAGTTCAAGATTGTGAAGTACAACTGGATCTTGATTTGTATAATGCAAGCACGGTTAAAGCACTAGGTGTGGTATGGAATCCGTCTAGTGACATGTTGGGGATTAAGTGTAATTGGGTTGATGATGAGAAAATGACTAAAAGAAGTATGTTCAGATATTTCGAAACTGTTTGATCCACTGGGCATTTTTAGTCCAGTGACGGTGAAGGCAAAAATGTTGTTGCAAAAGTTATGGAAGCTAAAAATTGATTGGGATATGAAGGTTCCCAATGAGCTTTTAGAAATTTGGAATAAGACAAAAAAAACCAATAACCACAGTGGAGTGGCTTAAAAATTAAAAGGACACTGGTTATTAAAAACCCTGTAAATATTGAGTTACATGGAATTTGCGATGCTTCAATGGAAGCTTATGGGGCAGTCGTATATGTTAAATCAGTAAACAATGCAGGTGATAGTTACATAAATATTGCAGCGGCAAAATCTCGTGTAGCGCCGGATCGAAATAGTGCCACGACTGGAGCTGTGTGCAGCAGTTTTACTAGTTGATTTGATGAAAATGATACTTAACAGTTTAAAGATGAATTTCAATAATGTATTTTATTACTCAGATTCCGAAATTGTATTAAGTTTGTCGCGGTATAAAATCGCGACACGATTGTTGTTGTTTTTAATGTTTGTTTTCGTTTTTATGTTTCCCTTTTGTTCGGGGTGACGGGCGAACAAGATCGGAGGAAATCACACACGCACTAAACAATTTTATTAATTGTTACTAATTTTATTTATTATTTGTTTTGCTTAATTTGAAAGCAAAACAAATTCGCCAATCGCGGGTGGAATGCAGCCGGCACGGGGGGAATTGACAACTGCATTGATGCTGTCAAGTTGTCTTTCTCCTCTTTTCTTTTCTTTTGCTTTCGTTAAGTTTGCTTAATGAGCGGCCACATTCCAATTGGTTCCAGCGTTGCCATTACGAAGAAATAACATAAATAATATAATTTAGACTAAGGCTTTGTGTACTCTTTGAACCTGTTTGAGGGAGGGGAATTTGAGAACATTGATGCTTTCGCCTATACATACATGAGTGCCGCCAAATTTGTATATTCATTTTGGTGGGTGCGGGGGGATATATGTAAATTTACCAAACACACTCTAGAAAAATCCGAAGAGATTTTTCACATATAGGTGTGGGTAAAGCCCCAACCGCGAATACTGGCTTCTGCGTTAGGTCGCGCTTATGTGTGGGGGGATAGCAGAAAATGGAAAGTGAGCGCCATAGGCGCTTACATATTCTGATTCTTTTAGTTCTTTTTGGACAGGAGAGAAGAGTGCGAGTTTTGTTTGCGGCTTAATTTGATTTAAAGAAAATTCTATTTTTCTTTTGGTTTTTTAACTTTTAATTTTGTTTGGAATACCAGTGGCTTTAATTTAATTTGAGTTGTGATTTTTGTTGGTAGCAGCTGAAACGTCGTTGGATCTTGGCTGAGGAACAATTTTTCAAAGGGAGTATTTTTGCGTGCTGGTGGTATTTTTCTACCAGCGAGTGGTTCTAGTTTTTTTATTGTGGCAGTCGGCCCTTTAGTTTTGTGGAAAATTAATAAAGTTTCCTTGTCCTTTCTTCCTTATCCATTGTTGTTTGTGTCGTCCCGCATCTGAGCCAAGTGGTTGCTGGACATCGATTTTGTCGAAGTCCTTCTGGTGAATTGATTCTGCAATGAATCGTGCGAGGGATTTCAGACAGGTTGGTCTGGTCCCGCAAATCAATTGCGTTTAAACAAATATAATTTTTGGTATATAAATAATTTCTTTTGGGTGATTGTCGGTTTGTGTCAATTTTGAAAAAGGGTTTGTGTTCGGTATTATTTTCTTTGTGTCGAGAAAATTAGCGTTTCTTTTTTATATATATATATATATATATATATATATATATACTTATATATATATATTGCGGCAGTTTAGGTATAGTTTTAAAAAAAAGTTTATTTATCAGGTTTTCGCGTGTTCGTGTCGGCTTTAATCCCACGCTTCGCGATTGTGCTATTCGCTGGCGCCCAACGTGGGGCTATTTTGTTTAAAGTTTTTGTAATTTTAACTATTTTAAATCTGTTTGTTAATAAGTTTAAAATTTTTTTTAAATTTATTTTTTTATTAATTTTTATTTGTTATTAAATTTTTTTTGGGGTTTTTTTATTTTATTTTACAGTAGTGGTGTCGTCCGCCTTGAACTGTTTTTTTTATTATTTTGTCTTTTTTTGAATTTTTATATTATTTTATAAAAATATTTTTATTGATTTTATTGATTTGTTTTTTTAATTCTCTTAAAATTTTTTTATTATTATTTCAAGTTTTTTTGATTGCTGGTTTCTTTTTTTCCTCCTGGAAAAAATTGTATATTTTTTTATTTTTTTTGAAATTTTTTAAAAAATTTTTTTTTGGTTGCTATACTTTTTTGTAGCAGTGCCGCCCGCCCTTAAAGTTTCGCCGTTCCCTTTCGTAGCATTAATTTTGTTGAGTTTTTTTTTAAATCAGTTTTGGCCTTTCTTTTTCCTTTTTTTTTTTAGGTATGTCCGCAGGACAGTTTCAGGCTGGCGAGAGTTGGTCGCCGAGCTGTCGTAGTCTTTGTAGTAGTTGGTTTCCTTGGGTCGGAAGCTGGAGGCTGTGTGGGCGAATGTGGAAACATTCGTGCCGCAGCCCAGTAGCCGATCCAAGAATTTGTTGGAGCCAGACTTGGCGTACGTCTCGGCTGAACCCAAGGTTTCAGTAGTTAGGGCCCCTTTGCGTGATGCTAGGTTAGAGAGGAGAATTCAGGCTCCTCCCCAAAATTCTTTTAGGTGCTTCAATTGTAAGCCGTTTGGGCACGTTACATATAACTGCCCTAGGGAAATTTATTGTTTCGGTTGTAGGAGGCCTGGCGTCATGAAGCGTGATTGCCCCCGATGCACTCAGAGAGCAGGGCAATTACAGGAGCGCTCGGACAGGGAGGCGGCCCCGAGAGCGGCTCCGAGGGCCCGCGAAGAGTCGGGAAATGGGGAGCTAACTCTTGTGGAAGCAGGGCAAGAAGTTCGCGAAGTTTAGGTAGGTAGGCCTCAGAGGCAACGTCCGTCAGAAATTTGTTTGAGTTTTTCTCTTTTAGGTAGAGAATTGGATAATAGGCCATATTTAGGTGTTAAAAATTTTGGAGTGCGTATGTTAGGGCTTTTAGATTCTGGGGCCACCAGGACGATTCTTGGTGTTCCGGGCTGGGACACGTTGAGTCCTGGGGGTTGAGTTTGGTGGCGTCTGCGGTCAGCAAGGTTGCGCTTGCTGATGGCGAACAAGTTCCGGTTAGGGGGGTAGTTTCGGTCCCTTTCGAGGTAGAGGGCAAGTCGGTCCTCGTTGAATGCCTCGTAATACCGGATTTGCCCCAATCATTGATTCTTGGAGTAGACTATTGGTCTATGGCCGGTGTTGTGCCAGATTTGGCCAAGAATCAATGGAGGTTTTCCGACCAAGTTGAGGTCTCGTCAGTAGCGGCGGTAGTTGATCGGTCTTCGTTGTCAACTAGTGAAAAATCGGTTCTTGAAGAGTTAGTCGTTGAAGTTTTTAGAGCTATGCTTGAGGGACTTGGTTGTACACATTTGGTCGAACATCGGATTCGTATAAAGGGAAATGTGGAACCAGTCAAGCAGCGGTACTATCCGGTATCGCCAGCTATTCAGAGGCGCATAGATGAAGAGATAGAGGATATGTTAGATAAGGGTGTGATTGAGACAGCCGTTGGGCATCACCGGTTGTGATGATTAGGAAAAAGGATGAAAGTTATAGGTTTTGCGTTGATTATAGGACATTAAATAAAAATACGGATCGTGATAGTTACCCCCTGCCTTATATTTCGGCTACTTTAGATAAGCTAAAGGACGCCAAATATCTCTCTAGTTTGGATATAAAATCCGCTTATTGGCAGATACCAGTAGAGAAGGAGTCTAGGACCTGCACGGCATTTACAGTTCCGGGTAGGGGGCTCTACCAGTTCAAGCGCGTGCCTTATGGCCTGCACAATGCGCCTGTAACTTGGCAGAGATAGATGAGGTCCTTGGGGCTGACTTGGAACCCCATGTTTTCGTGTATTTGGACGACATTATTATTGTTACAAATACATTTGACAAGCATGTTGAGGTTCTGAAGGAGGTCCTGAGGAGGATTTGTTCGGCAGGGCTTTGATTAATAGGGAAAATTTTGATTCTTGAATTTCTTCGCTACGGTATCTAGGTTATGTTGTTGATCGACAGGGCTTGCATGTTGACCCCGAAAAAGTTGAGGCAATGCTGAAAATTCCAGCGCCCAAAAATGTAAGGGAAGTTCGGTCGTTTGTTGGCACCATTTCTTGGTATCGTAGGTTTGTTTCGAATTTCGCAGATTTGGTTAAACCTCTAACTGATCTTCTAAAGAAGAAGAACAGGTTTAGATGGTCGCCGGAGTGTGAGGACAGCTTTTTGAAGGCCAAGGAGCGTCTAGTGACGGCGCCGGTCCTGTGCTGTCCGATTTCGAACGACCCTTCGTAGTTCAAACTGATGCTTCCCATTTTGGAATAGGTGCCGTTTTGACACAGCAGTTTGATGAAGGGGAGAAGGTCATTTCATATTTGAGCAGGTCGTTGAGTAGGTGCGAGAGGAATTATTCCACTACCGAGAAGGAGTGTTTGGCTGTTTTGTGGGCAGTTGAGAAGTTGAGGCCAAACATCGAAGGGGTTAGGTTCACAGTGGTGACCGACCATTATTCGTTGGTATGGCTCAACAATTTGAAAGATCCTTGCGGTAGGTTGGCTAGGTGGGCTTTAAAGCTCCAGCAGTATGATTATGAAATCATTCATCGGAAAGGGAAAGATCTTGTTGTGCCCGACATGCTTTCCAGAAGTGTCCCAGTCGTAGGGGAGGTAGATGGGCGTGTAGAAGATCCATGGCTTCAGAGCATGGTTCGGAAAGTGGAGGATAAACCACTCCATTACCCAGCTTGGAGAATTGAAAATGGGGTGTTATATAAACACATAAATGCAGGGACAAATAGTTTGTTTAGGGTACGAGTGGAAGAGAGTTGTGGGCAGGAGTGATAGGCGCAGTATTTTATTCGAGTGTCACGATAATCCATTATCGGGGCACATGGGCGTTAGGAAAACATACGCAAGGGTAGTTGAGAAATATTATTGGCCAAAAATGAAGGCAGAGATAGCTAGATATAAAGGTTGTCAGGACAAAGAAGTTAGAACCTTGGGAAATGATCTGCGTAGATCTGGTGGGACCTAACGGTGGTTGACTACTTCACCGAATTCCCATTGTTGCTTCCGTTGCGAAATGCAACGGCAAAGAGTGTTTGCAAGGAGTTGGAAGATAATGTCTTCCTGCTCTTTGGAGTTCCGAGGTCCATTGTATGCGACTATGGGCCACAGTTTCGTAGCAAGGAGCCGCAGAGTTTATGCGCTTCGTATGATGTGAAGATGCGGTACACTGCACATTATCATCCGCAGGCTAATCCGGCCGAGCGGATTAACCATATTATTAAGACCACCTTGAGGACATACGTGTCGGAGAACCACAGGACGTGGGATACTCACCTCTCAAGGGTGGCGTACTGCATTCGAACAGCGCAGCATGAGGTGTTGGGGGCGTCTCCATACTTCGTGAATTTTGCGGTCAGGGGTGATAGAGATTATAAACGAGTGGGAGATTCAGACTAACCGGACAGTAGTAGTGAGGACCGGTCCAAGAAAATGGCAGACTTGAGGGAAGACATACGGAAAAAGTTAGAAATGGCAAGTACCAAGACAGCGAAAACGTACAATCTCAGACGTAGAGATGTACAGTATTTACAACACGAGTTAGTATGGAGACGTAATTTAGTTTTGTCCGATGCTGCAAACTATTTTGCAGCGAAGTTAGCTCCGAAATTTGTTGGACCGTTTAGGGTTGAAAAGAGGGTGTCTCCGTGGACATATGTTTTGTAAGACGAAGACGGACGAGAAAAGGGGACATGGCATGTGCAGGACCTTAGGCCGCACATCTACTCAGGGTGATTTTTCTCCGGTTAGATTCGAAAGTTGGCTGGTCTCAGGAGACCAAGCAACTTTCGCGGAGGTGGAGGTGGGGTTGTCGCGGTATAAAATCGCGACACGATCGTTGTTGTTGTTATTGTTTGTTTTCGTTTTTATGTTTCCCTTTTGTTCGGGGCGACGGGCGAACAAGATCGGAGGAAATCACACACGCACTAACCGGACGAACGCACTGAACAATTTTATTAATTGTTACTAATTATACCCCCACACTCACTGTGGCAGGGTATACTCACTTTGTCACAACGTTTGTAACGCCCATAAGGAGGCGTGTCCGGTATGGAAAAGTATATATATTCTTGATCAGCATCACCGCCGGAGTCAATTTAGCGATGTCCGTCTGTCTGTCCGTCTGTCCGTCCGCACGATAGCGGTCGCAGTTTTGGAGATATCGACTTGAAACTTTGGGTACATGTTTTTCTCGTGAATACTGAGATCAAGTTCGTGAATCAGCCAAATCGGATAAAAACTGGGCGTGGCTCCCATACACCGAAAAAAAAGGTTAACATTTTTCAAGTCTTTTTTATGGTTGTATTCGATTGGAAATGTTTAGAAACGTATTTCTGACATGGTCCGAGGTTCCAAAACTACATATATAAGGGTCAAAATGGGGTCTTGAGACCAATTTTTTATACCCCCACACTCACTGTGGCAGGGTATACTAACTTTGTCACAACGTTTGTAACGCCCATAAGGAGGCGTGTCCGGTATGGAAAAGTATATATATTCTTGATCAGTATCACCTCCTGAGTCGATTTAGCGATGTCCGTCTGTCTGTCCGTCCGTCTGTCCGTCTGTCCGTCTGTCCGTCCGCACGATAGCGGTCGCAGTTTTGGAGATATCGACTTGAAACTTTTTTTACATGTTTTTCTCGTGAATACTGAGATCAAGTTCGAGAATCAGCCAAATCGGACAAAAACTGGGCGTGGCCATACACCGAAAAAAAGGTAAAAATTTTTCAAGTCTTTTTTATTGTTGTATTCCATTGGAAATGTTTAGAAACGTATTTTTGACATGGTCCGAGGTTCCGAGGCCACATATATAAGGGTCTAAATGGGGTCCTGAGACCAATTTTTTTTTTTTTTTTGGATTTGATTGGAAATTTTTTAGAAATGGATTTTGGACATGGTTTGGGCTCCAAAACCACCTATAATTGGCTCAAAATAGGGTCTTGAGACCACATTTTTTTATGTTTGAGGTACTTCTTCCTACTGTGTGGGGGTATTTCAGCTTCGGTATAGCCGAAGATAGTCCACTCTCTAGTTTTATTTATTATTTGTTTTGCTTAATTTGAAAGCAAAACAAATTCGCCACTCGCGGGTGGAATGCAGCCGGCACGGGGGGAATTGACAACTGCATTGATGCTGTCAAGTTGTCTTTCTCCTCTTTTCTTTTCTTTTGCTTTCGTTAAGTTTGCTTAATGAGTGGCCACATTCCAATGGGGTTCCAGCGTTGCCATTACGAAGAAATAACATAAGTAATATAATTTAGACTAAGGCTTTGTATTCTCTTTGAACCTGTTTGAGGGAGGGGAATTTGAGAACATTGATGCTTTCGCCTATACACACATGAGTGCCGCCAAATTTGTATATTCATTTTGGTGGGTGCGGGGGGATATATGTAAATTTACCAAACACACTCTAGAAAAATCCGAAGAGATTTTTCACATATAGTTGTGGGTAAAGCCCCAACCGCGAATACTGGCTTCTGCGTTAGGTCGCGCTTATGTGTGGGGGGATAGCAGAAAATGGAAAGTGAGCGCCATAGGCGCTTACATATTCTGATTCTTTTAGTTCTTTTTGGACAGGAGAGAAGAGTGCGAGTTTTGTTTGCGGCTTAATTTGATTTAAAGAAAATTCTATTTTTCTTTTGGTTTTTTAACTTTTAATTTTGTTTGGAATACCAGTGGCTTTAATTTAATTTGAGTTGTGATTTTTGTTGGTAGCAGCTGAAACGTCGTTGGATCTTGGCTGAGGAACAATTTTTCAAAGGGAGTATTTTTGCGTGCTGGTGGTATTTTTCTACCAGCGAGTGGTTTTAGTTTTTTTATTGTGGCAGTCGGCCCTTTAGTTTTGTGAATTGATTCTGCAAAGAATCGTGCGAGGGATTTCAGACAGGTTGGTCTGGTCCCGCAAATCGATTGCGTTTAAACAAATATAATTGTTGGTATATAAATAATTTCTTTTGGGTGATTGTCGGTTTGTGTCAATTTTGAAAAAGAGTTTGTGTTCGGTGTTATTTTCTTTGTGTCGGGAAAATTTCCGTTTCTTTTTATACTTATATATATACATATTGCGGCAGTATATATAAATATATATATTGCGGCAGTTGCGCGATAGTTTAAAAAAAAAAGTTTATTTATCAGGTTTTCGCGTGTTCGTGTTGTTCGTTCGGCCGGGGATACCATACCGCGAGGGTCGGCTTTAATCCCACGCTTCGCGACTGTGCTATTAGGGCAATTACGGATTTTAATGATCGCGTGGGAATTTTTGGATATTAGTTTTTTTAAGTTTAGTTAAAAATAGCACGATAAGTTGGCTCAAGTTGGATCCTGAACACTTAAAATATTTGAATCAAATAGAGTCAGTTTTGTTCAATCAAACAGTGATGTCAGAAACTGGAACCATGTAAAAACAAGGGAGAATCCAGCAGATTTAATATCAATATGAAAATGAAATGCCCAACAATAAGTTATGGTTTGAGGGAGCTGGATTTCTAAAATCTACTGAAAACTACAAATCAAGTTGGCAGAGAATGGAAGTGCTTCCGGGGGTGAAGAAAACTAAAGTTGTGTTGACAGGAATAATTCACGAATCATTTTTAACTATAATAAATCACAAAAATAATTTTAAATACCTTTTAAATGTGATTGCGGTTTGTGACGACCCCTAAAAATAAGAGTCGTCACAATAACAAATTAAATTTCTATTTTTATTATTTTTTCTCATTTCGCATTTGAAATGCGCTGGCCAATAGGGCCAAATACATAAGTTAGGTAAATCATGGAAATTATTATTAATAATCAATACTGCAAAATCCTCAATTATTGTAGTACTTAATTTAGGGGCGAACAGTGGCACGACAGTCACACCAAACACAATGGTCATAGCTGACACGGTATTGACACAGTGGTCACACCGGTCATGACAATAGCACAATGGTCACCACAGGCGGCCAAACAACTACCTGGTCTTTCCGGTAGAACAATTGATCGGAAATCACATGAGCAGAAAGGAGACGGCGATATCCACTACGCAACAATACCCCACGCTTCGCGACAAAACCAATGGCAACAAATCACCAGCGAGAGTTGGTGAAATAACGAGCATACAAAAGACGAGCCCTCACACTGATTTCGGTCTATTGCGATTTATATTCCGAATCTGGTGAGTAGTGTCGTAGGGTAGCTTAGAAGTAGAACAAAAAGAATGAAAGCTCGGATGATGGTATTCGACATGTTGGATTTATTCGACATGTGCCATGTTCCCAACCATCATTCAGCACTTTGAACATAAGGGAAAAAGGACGAGGATGATGGTAGGGATAGTGGGCGTAGGATTTATTCAACAAATGCCATGTTCCCAACCATCATTTCCGAAGCTAGAGCTCCACAATAACGGCCCAGGTGCGATTTTCATTTCTTATATTAAATTTTTATTTATTTTCCTTTTTCTCCCTCCCACATTATTTCAATTTACCATTTTTCTTTACATTTACACTGTCATGTATATGTTAATAAATTGTTAAGAATTGCATTACTTATTATTTAATGGGCTATTGCGATTTATATTCCGAATCAGGCTAATTGCGAGATCATCAAGCGTGAAGGCAACGTGAAGGATAGCAAGTAGAGGAGCATGCTCAGCAAGGACCTGGAAGCTAAGTAAAGATTGAGATTTGCAGAATTTGCTGAAGCCGTCGAGTGGCAGAATTTTCAGAAGTTTTTATCAACGCCATCGAGTGGCACAATTTGCAGAACTTGCGGAATTTGTCGAAGCCATCAAGTGGCCCTTATTGTAAATATCATCAACGCCATTGGGCAGTGCTACACCCCTGCTAAGATCACGAAGATCTCGGTGTGTAACCTCGACACGAAGGCCGTGGACACCTCGACCACCTTGCATGCTCTACTACCCCCACGTTCACGTATTGCTACGCCTACGCTCGCATTAGCCACGCTCCGCGCCTATTGCTCGTCAAATCCCTCTACGCATCGCAACGCCTACATCGCCATCGCCACGTATCTACGCATCGTGATCCTGACAACACCAGTCAACAAATTGCCAACGCCGCCGACCAGCTGTAACGCCACAAAGTCGACGACCAACGCCACTGTTCGCCCAACCCAATTTCTAGTTGAAAATTTTGTTAAAATATCCTATTTGAATTATTAATATATATATTTGTCCAGGTCTGTCTGTCTGTCTGTCTGTCTGTCTGTCTGTCTGTCTGTCTGTCCCTAACACTAACCGATTCAAAATTTACAACTTCACTTAAAAAATTTTTTTAAGTTGTTAACCTTCTTTTTTTTTTTTTAATGTTAGCCATTCTGGTGGTTTGTCCACACGACGCTGCGGTCGTGAGAAGGAACCAGAGCCACTTACAAATATATTCACACATATATTTTTTCTTATAAATGTTAGCCGCCCTGGTGAGGTATCGAACCCACAACGCAGCGATTGTAAGTAAGATGAAGTAGCGAACTAAGCGCCTTCTCACCAGAGCCACTAATGCTCATACAATACCTTTACCTAATATCGATTAACTTCAATAAGCAGCATGCGAAACGCTTTCATGTATATACACACACAAAAAATCATATTTCACAAATATAAGCAAAAATAGCTTCGACCTAAAGCTGCCACCTTTAAGAAAATAACACTGCCACAGGACTACCGTTGCCACCTAACACTATTTTCACCTATTACGGTGGTGTATTAGATTTTCATATTACACTTTCCTATACACTGCATATATTCCCAGTACAACATTAAGGTCCGCACACATTAACGCGAGGTACCGCAGCCGCAGCGAAACTTACTCAAAAAAGTTTCTTGCAACTGCGAAAATATATTTGTTTAGGGTGAGAAATTTCATAAAAACAAATAAAAATGTGAATCATTTATAAATTTAAATTCCCGAAAAAAAGTACTACAAAATGAACACCTTTCTTAAAAGTCACTCAAGAATTTGTAAAAGGGGAAATCAAAACTTAAAAAAATTTATTTCTCGGAATGCAGATTCTTGCTACAATAAAAGATTCAGATTCGGTTTTAGTACGTCAAAATACATAATACGAAAATAAAAATTGAAAAAATCCAATGAATAAAACGCTTTGCAATAAAAATAATCGACAATCTGAAATAATAAGGGTATTCATTTATAGTGGGAAACCCCTCGAAAACGCGCAGTTGTCTAAAAGAACTGTCAAATTTCATATATTTTGACTGCTATCTGCACAACTGAATCGTTTCCGAGGGTTTCCCACTTTAAATGAATCGCCCTAATGTTTAGCCGTAACAGGTGAAAACATTGTTAGGTGGCAACGCTAGCCTTTTGGTAGTATTATTTCCTTAAAGGTGGCAATGGTAAATCAAAGCTATATTTTTGTGTGTATATACACATATCGCCATTAGCTCAATTTATTTTATAGCTGGCTGTGGTCTGTTGGCTAGAGCTTCGGCCTATGACTGCGGCAGTCATAGGTTCAAGCCCGCCACCGGTCGTATTTTTTACGTTGAATCCATTGCTTGATATTCTTTTTTCTTTTTTCAATCTTTATTTTTTAATGTAACAGTTCAACTTTACACAATTACATCATCAAACAAAATTTCTATCTATTCTTTACAAAATTTAATAAAAAATTACATATATCACAAATTTCTATAAAAAAAAATTACATTTAAATTTTAAAAACATAGAAAATATTTTTGCATCTAAAATATATTTAGTAAACATTTAATTTTTTCAAATTAGTGTGTTTTTTTCCCGTGCATGGCACGGGCAAATTTACTAGTATTGAATAAAGTCACTGTTTTACTATAATCTCTCTAAATTATAAATTTATTTCTGTGTACGAAGCCCTGTACGAGTCCTTACCCCAGCCTTTGCGACGGTACAGATGGCGCCCGAGCAGGGACAGTAAACAGAAGCAGACTAAAAACAACCACCACCCAATAATCAAGTAGGAAGCCACCACCAGGAGGCAGCAAAATTTAGCGGTTCCGCCAGCAACAATTGGACACACATTGGAAAGCAACGAACAGGGAAAACTCAAAATGGTAAAAATGACATGGATCAACTACCTGCGACGCGATGAGCTACGCGCATACGCCGTATAATTCGGCTTCGACGGGAGCGGCAGCGTCGAAGAGCAACGAAAGAAATTCGTGGCATTTGTGAAAGACGAATTGACCAGCAGCCAGCATATGAAGCGCTTGGTGGAATTGGAGGCCAAGCATGTACGCAGCCATGACGCAGGTATGTCAAGCGCCGCAGCAGATGATGAAGCAGGAGAGGAGGAGTATCACGAGGCCAGCTCGGAAGAGGGCAGTCTGAAACCCCCGCTGAAGGAGATTTTGGACACTGCACCGACTACCAGCCAGGGTAGGAAATGGGAGGCGAATATGTCATTCGTACCGCCGCCAATGAAGACCACCCGACGAGAGGTGCCGGTGAAGACACAAGTGAATGCACCGGCGAGTGCACCGACGGCGAGTGCACCGACGGGTCGTGGTGGCCATATCACCCACCACGACCCACGATTACGGAACAGGTGAGGAAGTGCACAGTGCGCTACAACTGCGGCCCTGACCCCATCGCATTTGTCGAGAGGATTGAAGAACTGGTGGTTACGTATAATGTGTGCAAGGACGACATGCCGAGGATGATGCCAGAGCTGCTCACCGAGAAGGCCCTCACCTGATTCCGGAACAACAACCGCCAGTGGACAACGTGGGAGTCCTACAAAAGCAGTTTCCTGTCATTCTTCTTGCTGGGGCGCTACTTTGAACAGCTGGACGATGCCATTCGCCAGCGGGTGCAGAATCCGCGCGAGAAATTTATGGATTACGTGATCACCATCCAGGATATGATGCGACACGCCAACTTGGAAGAGGAGGACAAGATAAGCAGGATTTATAGGAACAGCCATGTCGACTATCGTTGGTACGTGAAACGTGTGGGATTTCACAACGTTGGACGAGCTGCTGGCACTAGCCCAGGATTTGGAAGGCCTGCAAGAGGACACCAGTGCATCTCGGAGGACCCCAATGAGGTCAATGGAGGAACGACACCAACTGGCAGAAGCAACTGGTTCACCAAGGCCCTCCCGACAAACGTGTCATCGATGTGGAGAGGAAGGGCATTTCAGAAGCGAATGCATCGGAAATTTTGTATTGCATTGTTGGGAGTGCGGCCGGAGAGGCATGCGCACTTTCGAATGTTGCAGGAGACAGGCGGGAAACGACAGCGGAACCGGCAGAAAGCAAGGGGCGGCCGGCGCTCCGACTATCGAACCCCTTCCGCGACACGAGCACTAAACTTCGATGGACGTCGAATCTCTGCACTAGTCACCCTTGATGGTGTGGAGGCAACAGCGACGATCGACACAGGGGCTACACGGTGTTTCATCTGCCGGGAGTACGTGAAACAATTTTGGACACCGTTCAACAAGGTAAATATCGAATACGACATACGCCTGCCCGATGGATCGTGATTGAAGTCACGGAAGCGATCTTATTGGAAGTGGCCATGGGAGGCCGATCGACAGAGATGACGATATTGGTGTTGCACACCTCAACGGATCCTCTCATCCTCGGATTGGATTTCCTGGGGCAGATTCAAGCCACCATGACACTCGGAACCCACACGGTAAGAATGCATTCACAGGCTAGGGATACGGGTACTCCACTCGAGAATGTTGACGCCAGACACATGGAGCAGGAGGACAGCAGGCGACTAACCGACGGCACCAGCCGGAAAGGCACAACACCCATATGAACGCGGCGGAAGAAATCAGGATGCAGTTCACAGCCTGCGCAAAACTGAATGAAATCGGGATGCAGTTCACAGCCTGCGCAAAACTGGAATAAAAGATGCAGTTCACAGCCTGCGCAAAACTGGAATGGAAGATGCAGTTCACAGCCTGCGCAAAACTGGAATGGAGGAAACAGTTCACGGTCTGCGGAAAATCGGAATAATGAAGGATGCAGTTCACAGTCTGCGCCAAATGGAAGCTTGGTATGCAGTTTACAGCCTGCGCAAAATGGAAATTCTGGATGCAGTTCATAGCCTGCGCAAAACTGGAATGGAGGATGCAGTTCACAGTCTGCGCAAAATGGAAATACGAAGGTCAGTTCACGGTCTGCGCAAAATCGGAAAATAGGATGCAGTTCACAACCTGCGCAAAACTGGAATAGAAGATTCAGTTCACATCCTGCGCAAAACTGGAATGGAGGATGCAGTTCACAGTCTGCGCAAAATGGAAATACGAAGGTCAGTTCACGGTCTGCGCAAAATCGGAAAATAGGATGCAGTTCACAGCCTGCGCAATACTGGAATGAAGGATGCAGTTCACAGCCTGCGGAAAACTGGAAAATAGGATACAGTTCACAGCCTGCGCAAAACTGGACTAAAGGGTGCAGATCCCAACCTGCGAAAAATCGGAACAAGGAGGAAAGGCTTCAGGTAATAGGTGATAAGGAAAGTGAACAATTATTGATAGACAGGTTTCTAGAGGAGGAGCTGCCGCCATTTGAGGAACTGAAGGGGACCACGACCATCGCCAGCCATCGAATCATCATGAGGGATGAAATGCCCATAAAGCAGCGGTATTACCCCATGAATCCTGCAATGATGGGAATCATAAATGAGCAGATCGATGAGCTAATACAACAAGGATGCATCGAGCCGGCGAGGAGCCCCCACAGTGCACCGATCGTGTTGCTGAAAAAGAAGAATGGTAAATGGCGCTTATGTGTGGACTACAGGCAATTGAATGCCAAATCGGTGCCGGATGCCTACCCGCTGCCGCGTATTCAACACATCCTGGATTGGTTGCGTAACGCGAAAGTAATCAGCACTCTGGACTTGAAAAATGGATATTGGCAGGTGCCAATGGAACCTGGGAGTAAACAATATACGGCGTTCACCGTGCCTGGGCGAAGCCTCTATCAATGTTGCGTTATGCGGTTTACATTCAGCACCAGCAACTTTCCAACGTGCCCTGGACGGAGTCATCGGGCCGGAAATGGAGCCTCACGCGTTCGCCTACCTGGATGACATTATTGTCACAGGGGCATCCATGGAGGAACATATGGTAAATCTGCGCGAGGTGTTTCGACGACTACGAGCTGGAAATTTGAGGATCAATACGGAAAAATGTGAGTTCTTTAAACAGGAAATACGATATCTAGGTCACATCGTCACGCCAGATGGAATCCATACAGATCCGGAGAAGATTGCAGCAATACAGGAGCTGAAATCACCCACCAATTTAAGGGAATTGAGCCGATGTCTGGGCATCGCCTCCTGGTACAGAAGGTTTGTGCCGGATTTCTCGAAGGTGGTGCAGCCACTAACCGCACTGTTAAAAAAGAGCCGTCGATGGAAGTGGGAGCAGGATCAGCAGGAGGCATTCGAGCAGCTGAAACTGCGGCTCACGGAGGCGCCCGTGCTCATCTGCCCAGATTTCTCACAGCGATTTACGTTGCAGACGGACGCCAGCGATCAAGGATTAGGCGTGGTATTGACCCAAATGGTGGAGGACCAGGAACGTGTGGTATCATACGCCAGCAGGAGATTAACGGCGGCGGAAATAAATTACTCAGGAATACCTCGAGGGGTATAAGTTTACGATTATCACAGACCACCTGTCCTTGAAATGGTTGAATTCCATTGAAAGTCCGTCGGGGAGGATTGCTCGCTGGGCATTGGAGCTGCAGCAATACAGGTACACTATCCAATATAGGAAAGGGAAATTAAATGTAGTAGCAGATGCGCTGTCACGCCAACCCCGAGATGTACTAAGGACTGCAGAGGCGGTGGAGAAGGAGGATGAATGCTGTCGGTGGCTAGAAAGGCGAAAGGAGGAGGTGACAAAGAATCCGGAAAAGTACGCCGATTACATGATCCAGGGAAATCAACTTTACCGACATATTCCGCGGCGAGTAGGCGACGAGGATTGCGCACCGTGGAAGCTATGCGTCGCCACGCCACTTCGAAAGCGGGTGTTAGCAGAAAACCACGACCACCCGACGGCTGGACATTTCGGAATCCGAAAACAATTGCACGCATAGCAAATAAGTATTATTGGCCAGGTGTGTTCCGAGCGGTAGGTCAATATGTGCGCAGCTGCGAGAGCTGCCAAAAATTTAAACCAGAGCAGCAGAAACCGGCCGGGCGGATGCTGACACAAATCGCCGAGGAACCATGGGCGATTCTCTGTGCAGACTTTGTGGGACCGCTACCTAGGTCGACACATGGCAACACCATGATGCTGGTGTTCGTGGACAAATTCACCAAATGGGTGGAGATTATCCCCATGAGAAAGGCGACGACGGAAACACTCAAGAAATCATTCCGCGAGCGAATTCTGGCGCGGTTTGGAGTGCCAAAGGTGATGGTGACGGACAACGGAACACAATTTACAAGTAAGGCTTTCGGTAAATATATGAAGGAGCTGGGAGTCAGGCATCAGTTCACGGCGCCCTACACGCCTCAGGAAAACGCCACTAAGCGGTCGAATCGGACCACCAAGATGATGGTGGCGCAACTGTCGGCAAACAATCAATGGCGGTGGGACGAATTCCTGCCAGAGATAATGCTGGCGATAAACACAGGAGTGTCAGAGACGACCGGCTACAGCCCAGCGTTCCTGGTACAGGGTCGTGAACCTCCTTTACCGAAGTCCCTGTATGACGAGGCTACAGTGGGCACTGGACAGATGACCCAGACGCAGGTGGAACGCGCCGATAAGCTACTGGAGGTATTTAATATCGTGCATAGGAGTACGGAGAGAGCAGCCCAGGATCAGGCGAGGCACTACAATTTACGACGGCGCGCATGGCAGCCCGAAGTGGGGCAGATGTTTCTGGTAAGGCAACATCACCTGTCGAAGGCAATCGAGGGATTTGCGGCGAAATTGGCACCGAAATATGACGGGCCATACCAGGTGGTGGATTTCATTTCACCGGTCATAGTACGAGTAAGGCGACAGAGTGATTCCCAGGAGCGGAACACACATATAAGTGATTTGCGGGAGTTCCAGGAGAGAAATAGTGCGCCGGAGGCAGTAGCAACGACGTAGGATGGTGAGGCGGTGGCAGAGGAAAATACCTGCCATTGCAACAATATGAATTTATACTGAATTATGAGAAAAAATATATATTTGATAAATAGCTTTAGGAAATCCACACATGACAGACGGGATCGCAATGGCATCCCCATTTACGAGATGGCAACCGCACGATCAAACAGGTGGCAGGACAAGAAAGACACACATGAGAGCAAAGAGATAGCCAATGAAAACGACAAAACAACGTCTCGAAGCTTCGAGAAAGCGTCATTCAATTAGCGAATTTCACAACGACAAGAGCCACGACGAAATTGAATTTTTCCAAATATTTTTCCAAAACGCATTTCCAGAAGACGAAAAGAAGTAACGATGGGAGGGCCATCACCATGGGAACGAAGTGTAGAGAAGGCGCGGGAGCACTACCGCGTCCTGGACGCCCAACGACGGCGTATCCAAGTATTGGGCGACGAATGGACAGAGGAGCAGATAGGACCAAACTGGTTGCGACTACGTCCTCGCGACAGAGGAACGCCGAATAACGAGCAGCCACCCGGAGGTACACTCGGTCGAGGCATGGTGACACGCAACCAGGCCAACCCACGGCAACGCACGGTAACACCAGGCACACCGGCACTAGCCACCAGGCCACCATCGTCAACAACAGTGAAGCCAACACCACGCTTGACCGCCGCAACCGAAGAGCTAAGACGCGCAGTAGCCCCGATAACAGCCACGACCACCGCCGAAACCCCAAAGGCCCCGCTGCCAAACTATCACCGGAGCACCGAATTGTGCACACTGACCTCACGCACAGCCAACTGGAACGTATCAGTGCAAGACTACCGGCGACTCGCTCGCAAATCGACCACGAACGCAGGTCGTACAGCTGATATCGAATATCTGCAGTGCGAATACACGACACTCCACCACGCAGCGCAAACCGATCGCCGCATCCTCGAACTGCCAATGATCACGCTCCAGATCCCACAGCAGAGCAACACAGCCGCCTGTGGCATATTCACGCTCCACTATGCGGAAAAGTTTTTCACCGTACCGGTGGAAGACTACACCAGACCGACTGTGCCCGCTGAGGCATGGTACAAGGCCAACGATGCAGGCCGCAAACGAAGGAAGCTGGCACGCATGATTCGCGAGAGGGCTGCCGATCGATGGGCGCCCACCATTGAGCTGCCAGATGCGACCACTGACAGCAGTAACGACGAAGGCGGAAACACCGAAGAACGTATGTCCGACACCAGTGCCATCACGCTGGGGTATTTGGTGCCCGGGACCGCCGAGGATATGATGATGACAGACCAGGAGACTGGGGCGATGGTGGATATTTCGCCCGACGGCACACCATACCTAATGATCCACTATGATGAGTTGAATGAGGGGCCACTCGAACTACCGACGTCAGAAGAGCGACTGGAATGGTCTTGTCCCAGCGTACCATCACCCACCGCCACACCAAGCATGAAGTCCCCAGCCGCACACACTCCTTCGAGTACCCCTCCACCAGAGCCGGTCAACCTCGCCAACGACGAAGACCCATTAGCAAGGCTCCACCCGGCCGTCCAACGCCGCATCCTGCAGGCCAGGGGGCGTCGGGTACCAGGGAAACGGCACCGATTCCGCATACGGCGAGCAGAGGGTGACTACCTGGTCGCTCTGGGCCCACAGGGCACCGAGACAATCCGTTTCTTGCCGCAGAAGTAAGGGTTTCTTGCCGCGGAAGTAAGTAAAAATAAGAGTCGTCACAATAACAAATTGAATTTCTATTTTTATTATTTCGCATTTGAAATGCGCTGGCCAATAGGGCCAAATACATAAGTTAGGTAAATCATGGAAATTATTATTAATAATCAATACTGAAAAACCCTCAATTATTGTCGTACTTAATTTAGGGGCGAACAGTGGCACGACAGTCACACCAAACACAATGGTCACACCTGACACGGTATTGACACAGTGGTCACACCGGTCATGACAATAGCACAATGGTCACCACAGGCGGCCAAACAACTACCTGGTCACTCCGGTAGAACAAATGATCGGAAATCACATGAGCAGAAAGGAGACGGCGATAGGCACTACGCGACAAAACCAATGGCAACAAATCACCAACGAGAGTTGGTGAAATAACGAGAATACAAAAGAAGAGCCCTCACACTGATTTCGGTCTATTGCGATTTATATTCCGAATCTGGTGAGTAGTGTCGTAGGGTAGCTTAGAAGTAGAACAAAAAGAATGAAAGCTCGGATGATGGTAGGGATAGTGGCCGTTGGATTTATTCGACATGTGCCATGTTCCCAACCATCATTCAGCACTTTGAACATAAGGGAAAAAGGGACGAGGATGATGGTAGGGATAGTGGCCGTAGGATTTATTCAACATGTGCCATGTTCCCAACCATCATTCAAGCATTTTTGATAATAAAGAAAAGGACGAGGATGATGGTAGGGATAGTGGCCGTAGGATTTATTCAACATGTGCCATGTTCCCAACCATCATTCAGCATTTTTGATAGTAAAGAAAAGGACGAGGATGATGGTAAGGATAGTGGCCGTAGGATTTATTCAACATGTGCCATGTTCCCAACCATCATTCAGCATTTTTGATAGTAAAGGAAAAGGACGAGGATGATGGTAGAGATAGTGGCCGTAGGATTTGTTCAACATGTGCCATGTTCCCAACCATCATTCAGCATTTTTGGTAGTAAAGAAAAGGACGAGGTTGATGGTAGGGATAGTGGCCGTAGGATTTATTCAACATGTGCCATGTTCCCAACCATCATTTCCGAAGCTAGAGCTCCACAATAACGGCCCATGTGCGATTTTCATTTCTTATATTAAATTTTTATAAACAATCAAATTCTTACTCAAAGTTTGCTAATGTTAACCAAAAATTACATTCCAGCCATTAATTAACATTTAATTAAGATTCCTTTCAGCAGTTAATCAAAAACTTGAATTTTCCTTTTTCTCCCTCCCACATTATTTCAATTTACCATTTTTCTTTATATTTACACTGTCATGTATATGTTAATAAATTGTTAAGAATTGTATTACTTATTATTTAATGGGCTATTGCGATTTATATTCCGAATCAGGCTAATTGCGAGATCATCAAGCGTGAAGGCAACGTGAAGGATAGCAAGTAGAGGAGCATGCTCAACAAGGACCTGGAAGCCAAGTAAAGATTGAGATTTGCAGAATTTGTTGAAGCCGTCGAGTGGCAGAATTTGCAGAAGTTATCAACGCCATCGAGTGACAGAATTTGCAGAATTTGTCGAAGCCATCAAGTGGCCCTAATTGTAAATATCATCAACGCCATTGGGCAGTGCTACACCCCTGCTCAGATCACGAAGATCTCGGTGTGGAACCTCGCCACGAAGGCCGTGGACACCTCGACCACCTTGCATGCTCTACTACCCCCACGTTCACGTCTTGCTACGCCTACGCTCGCATTAGCCACGCTCCGCGCCTATTGCTCCCCAAATCCCTGTACGCATCGCAACGCCTACATCGCCATCGCCACGTATCTACGCATCGTGATCCTGACAACCATCAGTCAACAAATTGCCAACGCCGCCGACCAGCTGTAACGCCAGAAAGTCGACGACCAACGCCACTGTTCGCCCAACCCAATTTCTAGTTGAAAATTTTGTTAAAATATCCTATTTGAATTATATTGAATTGTTACGATGTTTTTCTGGGGGCCGGGGTGAAGCCGTCGGCGTCCAGAATTCGTTGCAAAAATTTGTAAATTTTGGAACCGTGTGTGCAAATTTAAAGATTTTTTAGTTTATTATTCTAATTTTTAATTTAATTTATTTTGTGGTAATTTTCATGTATACACTGGGGCACTAGCAATTTGCAGCCAATTCCATGAGTCGATGTCGCGGGCGAAAATTCCGAATCAATGGCGGTTGAGGACGAGGTTTCTGCGGAGAGTATAGGGACGCGGAACTGAGCTCACCACATGGATCGTTGGCGAAAGTTCTAAATAAAGAGAGTTTTCGGGAGGGAAAACGAGGTTTGGGCTGAATTCTCTGGTATTTTGCTGGGAGAGCGGAACTACTGTCACCACATGGGTCGTTGGCGAAAGTTCCGAAGAGAGAAGACTATAGGAAGCGGAATTTGCTGGCCAAATTCTGCTGAATCCTTTAAGAGAACGAGCGAAACTAATGTCACCACACGAATTGCTGGCGAGGTTTCGAGAGCTTATGTTGAAGGGGCGAGGTTGGTGGGGAAAATGATGAGGGGTGAGATTTTACCAAAGGAGCGGAATTAGCTTACTACGCGAGTTGCTGGCGAAATTCCGAATTTATTACTATGAGAAGAGAGACGGGGTGATGGGAAAACTACGAGAGAGATTTGGTCCAGGGAACGGAAAACTATCACCACGCGGGTTGCTGGCGAAATTTCCGAATAAATTTCTACAGGGAGAGAGACTGGGTGAGGGAAAAAACTATGAGTGAGATTTGGTCCAGGGAACGGAATAAATCACCACACGAGTTGCTGGCGAAATTCCGAATTTATTTCTACGAGAAGAGAGACTGGGTGAGGGGAAAACTACGAGAGAGATTTGGCCAAAGGAACGGAATAAATCACCACACGAGTTGCTGGCGAAATTCCGAAATTAATTCTACGAGAAGAGAGACTAGGTGAGGGGAAAACTACGAGAGAGATTTGGTCGAAGGAACGGAATAAATCACCACACGAGTTGCTGGCGAAATTCCGAAATTAATTCTACGAGAAGAGAGACTAGGCGATGGGGAAAACTACGACCAAAACTCTATTCAAGGAGCGGAATTGCGATCACCACACGTGTTGCTGGCGAAAATTCCTAAATTAACTACACGAATCAACTACTCTCGCTAGACTACCGACTCTAATTTTCTTCTTATTTCTTACCCTCTGTCCGTTGTGTTGTTCCACCGCGAAATGCCGTCGGTGATTTTGCGCTTAGATCTCGACTGTTCGCTCCGAAGGTCCGCGACTGACTAACTTCTTATTTCGCTCGGGCCGATCGTCTGGCCATTTCGCAGACTCCGGCGCCGACCATAAAACGGATTTCCCCCGTCGTGTGAAGGGAGTTGCCACCCACTGTGCTAATGCCCCAGTGACTTTCCTCCTGTTATGGTAATGCTACACCTAGGATTACAATTCATTAATTCCGTACACACTAGTGGCGGAATTCCTTAAAATTAATTCGAATACTCTGCTTACTGTAAGGGTTTTTTTAATTCATATAAGAAAATGTGGAAAAATATAAAAGTAGGGAAAATTAAATGGAATTCTCCAGTAAAATGTGTGGGGGAAAACGCGTCCCCACAACTTTCCTCCTCACAGAATAAAGTCACTGTTTTACTATAATCTCCGTAAATTATAAATTTATTTCTGTGTACGAAGCCCTGTACATCCGACGAGTCCTTACCCCTGCCTGTGCGACGTTACAGGTTATAATTAATTTTAGAGATTTGACTATGAAAAGGTCAATAAAAGTTTGGAAGGAGTACACAACTGAAGCTCTGCAAGTATTAGCGAAAGATATGCAATGGAGACATTTTTCAAAAGAAATCAAATGTCTCCTGGATAATAATAGTGTACATAAAACCTCAAAATTACGAACATTATCGCCAATAATGGTTTGATAAGGGTGGGGGGAAGAATTCAAGAAAGTAGATTGTCATATGAGGCAAAACACAGATTTATTCTGACAATGGAACAAATTTTATTGGTGCAGAAAATAATTTAAATGAAATTTTTAAATTGTTCAAAGCTAAAGATCACCACAAAAATCTGGTATCTTTTTGTGCTGAAAGGAAAATTCAATGGGTGAACATACCGGCCAGATCTCCTCATGTGGGGTATTATGGGAAGCAGCGGTAAAATCTGTTAAAAAATACTCTATAGGGTTATTGAAGGAGTAATGACGTTTGAAGAAATGTGCACTCTAATGAGTCAGATTAAAGCCATATTAAATTCTAGACCGCTAACTCCTTTATCGGAAGATCCAAATGACTTTCAAATTTTAACACTGGGCCAATGAATTGGAGAAGGGGTAGGATCGAGATTGTAATAAAAGGCAAGGATGGATTGTGCCGTATGGTAGACGTAAGGACCAGCAGTGGTATGTCGAAGAGGTCGACACACAATGTTTGTCCTTTTCCTACATAAAATAAAGATAAAAATCAAAAAAGTCAAATGAAAAAAAATTATAATAAAAATTGTAATAAAGAGATTAAAAGCAATGTTAGAATATCAAAAAGAATAAAAAACTAGAGAGTGGACTATCTTCGGCTATACCGAAGCTTAAATACCCCCACACAGTAGGAAGAAGTACCTCGAACATAAAAAAAAATGGTCTCAAGACCCCATTTTGAGCCATTTATAGGTACTTTTAGAGCCCGGACCATGTCCGAAATTCGTTTCTAAACATTTCCAATCAAATCCACCGAAAAAAAAAAATTGGTCTCAAGACCCCATTTTGACCCTTATATATGTAGTTTCGGAACCTCGGACAATGTCAAAAATACGTTTCTATACATTTCCAATCGAATACAACCATAAAAAAGACTTGAAAAATGTTAACCTTTTTTTTCGGTGTATGGGAGCCACGCCCAGTTTTTATCCGATTTGGCTGATTCACGAACTTGATCTCAGTATTCACGAGAAAAACATGTACCCAAAGTTTCAAGTCGATATCTCCAAAACTGCGACCGCTATCGTGCGGAAGGACAGACGGACAGACGGACATCGCTAAATTGACTCCGGCGGTGATGCTGATCAAGAATATATATACTTTTCCATACCGGACACGCCTCCTTATGGGCGTTACAAACGTTGTGACAAAGTGAGTATACCCTGCCACAGTGTGTGTGGGGGTATAATAAGAATTGTTTGCTAACGTTGTTGTCATATTCAATATTGTTACCGTTAATTAATTCACAAGAGATAAATAAATTTAAAGATAAGTCAGGGATTTTCTTTGAAGAAGTGGAATTCGAAAAATAAAAGAATTCCAAGATCTCCGTAGGCATTTGTTGGTGAGGTGTTGCATTCATTGTTTGGGATAATGGATGAAGAACACGCCGAAATATTGGTGGAAAAAATTGAGCAAAGTCAGTTAAATCAAGACTACTTGCTAAGTTTAGCGCAAAATCAATCTTCAATTCAGGATATGACAGCTGAAATACCAAAACAACAGCACGAGGTCGTGGGGAAAAATTTCCTGTTCATAAATAACTCTATGCACAAACTTAGTGAGGCTATAAACAAGGAAGCGGATAATGAACTGTTGCTGAGTGCGATAACGAATTCGCTGGTTTCTATGGAAGAAATTCAACGGGATATCGTTGACCTAATCTTTAGCTCAAAAGGAAACTTTATGACGAAGATCTTGCCATTGCATAAGTTTAGGGAGCAAATCAAGTTAATGGTGTTGAATCTGAACGAGAATTTGATGCTGCCTGATAACGATCCAGTTGAGCTGTCAAAAGTAGTAAAGACAACGACAAGAACGACAACAGAATTCGTCCTCTTCAACATTCGCGTTCCGCTGATCAACAAAGAACGAATGCAAGCGTATGCGGTATCCATGACGGTTATTTCGTCAGCATTAAGCCATTCTTCAAATATATATTGATGGACGTGAGGAATACAGTATATTATGGGCTAACAGATGACAAGTTTGATCACTGCCAGCGCATGACGAAGATGCTGCTATGCCCACAAACTCATAAAATTTATATCATACGGACACAGAACGTATGTGAAATTCAACTCCTTTTGAAGCAAAGGAGTTGCAGTTCATCATTTTGCGCACTACGGAATGAGTGGATTGTCATGAGTCTGATCATCTAGCAGTCATCATCATCTTTCGAAAACTGTGCAACATGACCCTACTGCCCAATATTGCCTTTCCACGCATAGGTTAGATTTGAAAGAATAGTATTCAAAATGTCTATATGCATAAAATTAGTTAAGCATATGTTATAATTATTTATGATTTTACGATACTTTAAAATAGATATATTTTAAAAGATTTAAATCTTTAAACGCAGCAGTATGAATAATTTTTTAAACAATACCAACAAATGGTTGGTGCCGTTTAGAAAACCCAAAATCTGAGCCAAGCGAGACATGACCTCGTGACTGCGAATGGTAACTGTCGTTTTCACTTGAATCAATAAAGTGGATTTCCCAGATGCAAATGGACTATTAATTGCCTAGTCATAAAACAAACACATCTAGTATCACTTAAAAAGGAGCTGCATGGTATTTAAATTACCAATGCACTCGGTCTAAAGTGCCTGTCGGCAAACATGAGGTCGCTTGGGTCGGGTAACTAGCAGTAGGAGATGCACATGTCGTGGACTGCACACACTTCATGTAACTAGGTAGTTTTTAGGATATCTTTATATATATTGTAGTTAGTTTTTAAGAAATTTTTTGTATTGTAAGTAGGTTTAAATAATAGTATAAATAAAGGACTGCCGTAAAAAGTAGTCGTAGTAGTAAACTAACATCAGTCAACGTCGCGCGTTGTTTTAAATTTACAGGCTACGTCAATAAACAAAACTACCGTATTGGAGTGAAGATAATCCTCAAGTGTATCTTCAGACACCGTTACATCCAGTTTGGTGTGCTTTATGGGCTGGTGGAATCATTGGTCCGTACTTCTTAAAAAACGATGCTGGTCAGAACGTTACAGTCAATGGGTACCGCTATAGAGCCCCGATTACTGACTTTTTCGTTCCTCAATTGAACAACCATAATGTGCAAGACCTGTAGTTTAAACAAGACGGCGCAACATGTCACACACCTCGTGTCACTATTGATTTAATGAAGGAAACGTTTGGTAACGCCGCTAGACTACTTTCTGTGGGGATATGTGAAGTCGCTAGTCTACGCCGATAAGCCCGAACTTATCGACTCGAGAAATACGTTTTTTTTCAAACGTTTGAGACTGTGTTTGCTGGGAATCTACAAATAACAGCATTTACTTCCCGCTAATATGCACTCCCCTATAGTATACTAAAAACTATCTCGCGAGTAGAAAATTGGGAGTAAAATATAAAAGATTTGTCTCCCGAGATTTGCCTCTGCTATATATTCTCTATACTGCAGATAAGCCCAAAAGTGATGGAACGCTCAAAGGTCAAGGTCAAAGATCAAGGTCAGTGAATCCAAAAGCTGTGAAGGTTAACACCCTAAGATTGGGTACGTGCCCTGATCTGATAATTAACGGCCAAGCTGTTCCCGAAACACTGAAACCAAGTACCTTAGAATTCACCTGGATCGCCGACTCAGATGACACAAGCACATTCAATCCAAAATCACTCAGATTAAATTGTGAAGGTGTCAGTGAGTGCATTTCAATATGCACTCAATTGTCGATGTTCAACGTCCAGAACCATTCGCATGCATCCAGTTCGGCGTCCGGCAAAATGCAGCGCTTTCATAACTGTTCCTCGATGCATTGTCAACCATATGCAGTTGTCCAAACGAAATGTAGGGGTAGGCAGTCTTCACATAAGTGTACTAGGCATGTACAAAACAAGTTTTATAAGCAATTTTTTTAAAAATAGTAAGGGAAAAAATTAAAAAAATAAATTCCATTTGTTTAAAAAAATTTATAAATTCAGGAACTTTTTGTATCATAAATAATTGCTTTGTGAATGGTATAGATTTAGCAAGAACCATAATTTTTCATCCAAAAAATGTTGATAAGCATTCAGGAAAATATTTCGAAAAGTAGGATAGTTTTTGGAAATATAAACAAGCTGTTCAGAAATTTATTGAAGGAAAATGTCAGATTTCATGTGTTTCATTCACAGCTGGGCATTAACTAGTTAATTAGTTAATAGTTAATTAACGAAGTAAAATTTTTGGTTAACTTTTAACGTTTCAGTTAATTTCGAAAACCATTAACTTTTTCATTTAGTTAAGTTAAATTTCTTCAATTAACTAGCATTAGTTAACTTTAAAACAAAAACAAAAATTTTTTTATTGGATGTAAAAAAAATTACTAATTAAGAATTTATACAATTTTTTAACTGATATTGACATTTATTTTTAAATTTTTTCACAAAACAATTAAATACACATGTATGAATGGACCATTCTAGACACAACGACGTTTTTAGCCATCCCGAGAGATTTACATCGCAAGGATGTTTACATCGTATTTTCCATTTCTCAAATTTCTCAAAATGGCGAAAACTGAAATTAGAATGGCCTGACATATTTGTTTTTAAGCAAACTTCATTACTTTCATTATTATTATTTAATATTCTAATAAAATTTGTATGCCTGTATATGAATATAAATAATTATCATTTATTTTAAAGCAAATTTGCATATAGAAGGCTGAAACCGATCGGAAATAGGGTCTGTGAGTGCAGGCATTTGAATTGAATATAGTTAAAATAATTTTTTTTTAGAAAATTTTACTATTTTACTTAATTTTTAACGAAGGTTACTTTTCAACGAAATTAACTTTTAAATTTAACGAAGGTAATTTTTGATCAACTATTACCGGGTTAACGAAGTTAAGTTCTCGATTAACTATGCCCAGCTTTGGTTTCATTTGATTTCATTGGTTTGGAAAAATTATTTATTTTGTTTAAATGAACAAATTTAAATAAAATGGGTAAAGGTTTATTGATATATTCGTACATAAACTTAATGAGTTATACAAAAATATACAATACGCATTGCAGATACTTCTATCAATGTATGAAGGAAATTTGGGACTAGTTTCATTACATCAACAAATTTAAGCAAAAAATAGTTCCAAACTGTTAGCAAACAGCACTCATTTCCATTTTGTTTAAATTGAAATCTGATAAAAAAATACATCGAACTTCGTTCGGGACATGCAATACAAGTTCCAGTTCCGTATATTAAAATTTTCGACAAAATGTTCAGGTCAAGAGTTGGTCGAGAAATGTGGATCAAACGACACATTTTTAAAATGATCTTATTCTGACCGGAAACCCAAGATTCCAATGACCAAATCGATTCCAATCAGTATTTTATTTCACATATTTTATTTTATTGTCGATGTTCAACGTCCAGAACCATTCGCATGCATCCAGTTCGGCGTCCGCCAAATGCAGCGCTTTCATAACTGTTCCTCGATGCATTGTCAACCATATGCAGTTGTCCAAACGAAATGTAGGGGTAGGCAGTCTGCACATAAATGTACTAGGCATGTACAAAACAAGTTTTAGAAGCAATTTTTTTAAAAATAATAAGGGAAAAAATTAATAAAATAAATTTTATTTGTTTCAAAAAATTTATAAATTCAGGAACTTTTTGTATCATAAATAATTGCTTTGTGAATGGTATAGTTTTAGCAAGAACCATAATTTTTCATCCAAATAATGTTGATAAGCATTCAGGAAAATATTTCGTAAAGTAGGATAATTTTTGGAAATATAAACAAGCTGTTCAGAAATTTATTGAAGGAAAATGTCAGATTTCATGTGTTTCATTCACAGCTGGGCATTAACTAGTTAATTAGTTAATAGTTAATTAACGAAGTAAAATTTTTGGTTAACTTTTAACGTTTCAGTTAATTTCGAAAACCATTAACTTTTTCATTTAGTTAAGTTAAATTTCTTCAATTAACTAGCATTAGTTAACTTTAAAACAAAAACAAAAATTTTTTTATTGGATGTAAAAAAAATTACTAATTAAGAATTTATACAATTTTTTAACTGATATTGACATTTATTTTTAAATTTTTTCACAAAACAATTAAATACACATGTATGAATGGACCATTCTAGACACAACGACGTTTTTAGCCATCCCGAGAGATTTACATCGCAAGGATGTTTACATCGTATTTTCCATTTCTCAAATTTCTCAAAATGGCGAAAACTGAATTTAGAATGGCCTGACATATTTGTTTTTAAGCAAACTTCATTACTTTCATTATTATTATTTAATATTCTAATAAAATTTGTATGCCTGTATATGAATATAAATAATTATCATTTATTTTAAAGCAAATTTGCATATAGAAGGCTGAAACCGATCGGAAATAGGGTCTGTGATTGCAGGCATTTGAATTAAATATAGTTAAAATAATTTTTTTTTAGAAAATTTTACTATTTTACTTAATTTTTAACGAAGGTTACTTTTCAACGAAATTAACTTTTAAATTTAACGAAGGTAATTTTTGATCAACTATTACCGGGTTAACGAAGTTAAGTTCTCGATTAACTATGCCCAGCTTTGGTTTCATTTGATTTCATTGGTTTGGAAAAATTATTTATTTTGTTTAAATGAACAAATTTAAATAAAATGGGTAAAGGTTTATTGATATATTCGTACATAAACTTAATGAGTTATACAAAAATATACAATACGCATTGCAGATACTTCTATCAATGTATGAAGGAAATTTGGGACTAGTTTCATTACATCAACAAATTTAAGCAAAAAATAGTTCCAAACTGTTTGCAAACAGCACTCATTTCCATTTTGTTTAAATTGAAATCTGATCAAAAAATACATCGAACTTCGTTCGGGACATGCAATACAAGTTCCAGTTCCGTATATTAAAATTTTCGACAAAATATTCAGGTCAAGAGTTGGTCGAGAAATGTGGATCAAACGACACATTTTTAAAATGATCTTATTCTGACCGGAAACCCAAGATTCCAATGACCAAATCGATTCCAATCAGTATTTTATTTCACATATTTTATTTTATTGTCGATGTTCAACGTCCAGAACCATTCGCATGCATCCAGTTCGGCGTCCGCCAAATGCAGCGCTTTCATAACTGTTCCTCGATGCATTGTCAACCATATGCAGTTGTCCAAACGAAATGTAGGGGTAGGCAGTCTGCACATAAATGTACTAGGCATGTACAAAACAAGTTTTAGAAGCAATTTTTTTAAAAATAATAAGGGAAAAAATTAATAAAATAAATTTTATTTGTTTCAAAAAATTTATAAATTCAGGAACTTTTTGTATCATAAATAATTGCTTTGTGAATGGTATAGTTTTAGCAAGAACCATAATTTTTCATCCAAAAAATGTTGATAAGCATTCAGGAAAATATTTCGTAAAGTAGGATAATTTTTGGAAATATAAACAAGCTGTTCAGAAATTTATTGAAGGAAAATGTCAGATTTCATGTGTTTCATTCACAGCTGGGCATTAACTAGTTAATTAGTTAATAGTTAATTAACGAAGTAAAATTTTTGGTTAACTTTTAACGTTTCAGTTAATTTCGAAAACCATTAACTTTTTCATTTAGTTAAGTTAAATTTCTTCAATTAACTAGCATTAGTTAACTTTAAAACAAAAACAAAAAAATTTTTTATTGGATGTAAAAAAAATTACTAATTAAGAATTTATACAATTTTTTAACTGATATTGACATTTATTTTTAAATTTTTTCACAAAACAATTAAATACACATGATTGAATGGACCATTCTAGACACAATGACGTTTTCAGCCATCCCGAGAGATTTACATCGTAAGGATGTTTACATCGTATTTTCCATTTCTCAAATTTTTCAAAATGGCGAAAACTGTATTTAGAATGGCCTGACATATTTGTTTTTAAGCAAACTTCATTACTTTCATTATTATTATTTAATATTCTAATAAAATTTGTATGCCTGTATATGAATATAAATAATTATCATTTATTTTAAAGCAAATTTGCATATAGAAGGCTGAAACCGATCGGAAAAAGGGTCTGTGAGTGCAGGCATTTGAATTGAATATAGTTAAAATAATTTTTTTTTAGAAAATTTTACTATTTTACTTAACTTTTAACGAAGGTTACTTTTCAACGAAATTGACTTTTAAATTTAACGAAGGTAATTTTTGATTAACTATTACCGGGTTAACGAAGTTAAGTTCTCGATTAACTATGCCCAGCTTTGGTTTCATTTGATTTCATTGGTTGGGAAAAATTATTTATTTTGTTTAAATGAACAAATTTCAATAAAATGGGTAAAGGTTTATTGATATACTCGTACATAAACTTAATGAGTTATACAAAAATATACAATACGCATTGCAGATACTTCTATCAATGTATGAAGGAAATTTGGGACTAGTTTCATTACATCAACAAATTTAAGCAAAAAATAGTTCCAAACTGTTTGCAAACAGCACTCATTTCCATTTTGATTAAATGGAAATCTGATCAAAAAATACATCGAACTTTGTTCGGGACATGCAATACAAGTTCCAGTTCCGTATATTAAAATTTTCGACAAAATATTCAGGTCAAGAGTTGGTCGAGAAATGTGGATCAAACGACACGAAGATTCCAATGACCAAATCGATTCCAATCAGTATTTTATTTCACATATTTTAAAGTTATTCAAACTTTGTTCTAATATTACGAATCAGAGGTGTTTACCCGCGATCGGTTACACAGCGTAATCCGGATTACGGCTGTTCGGTCACCAAATCCGTGCGTCATGCGGATGTGCCCCTCGGTCGGTTGGGCGGGTTAGTGGGACCGTTAGGATTCGTCGTTAAAAAAAAAAAAAAAAAAAAAATGCAATTTAAAAAAAATCCAATAAACAGAAAACACGAAAAGTTTGTCAATTTTTGACCTTTTAATTTTACGGAATTTTCCTTTTATTGGTAATTAATTTTGTTAAATGAGAAATACACCTTTTTTTATGTATTTTCACTCTGAATCCGCCTATAACAATTAGAAATTCATAGCACGCATAGTTTTCAAGTTATTCTCAGTTATTTAGAGCCCCAATTTTATTGAATTTTTATATAAAGGGTATTTTTTTTAAATAGGGAATTTACATCAATAAACATACTTTGAACAATATATAACGGCGATGCCATTGGGAAGAAATCCATGGCCACTCATCTATATCCAAATGTACTTCGTCTTATACAAGTAACTAAAAATTGTTTATACAATTGTAGCTCTAAATAACGTAGAATAACTTCAAAACTATGCGCGGTACAAATTATATTCGGTTTCAGCGTGAAAAAATACATAAGAAAAAGTTATAGTTTCTTATTTAACAAAATTAATTTCCATTAGAATGAAATTTTCTGCGTTTGAACTCTCGTATCTTAAAAACCATAAAAGATACAAAAAAAGTTATACTGGACAAAGTTGTAGGACTGGAAATTTTCTTTAAAAATCTTCTAAAATTTTTAAAAATTAATGTTTCCATTTTAAAGTTACAGTAAGAAAACTGCAAAAAGTGCATTTTTGGCGTTTGCGGAAATATGGAGCGTATGGTTCATGGCTATTTTCAGATTCAGCGTGGCAAAATACATAAGAAACAACCAAGTTTTATCATTTAACAAAAGTACTGTCGAACAGTGTTATTTGCATAATTTCAAAAATTTTTTATCGAATTGACTAAAAATTGTTTGACAGAAAGATAGATCAAATTGATAAAATTTTTTTGTTGACCGTATATTGACAACAATTTTATCAATTGGATAAACTGTTTTTTGTGTGTATATTAAAAGCAATTCAATTCGATGTAATATAACATTTGTATACTAATTTTTGGTTGAATTGAAAAAAATTCAAATCTCAGGATTGCATTTTTAAATCCCGAGAATCCCGCGATTGGCAAAGGTCTCGCAAATTGACATCCCTAGTGTGGGGGTATAATGAGCGATATGTCATATAAAATACCCATAGTTTCAACACTGTAATGTATTATTTTTTGAAGAAATAGTTGCAAGCATAAAAATAATTAATATAAAAAAACTTCCGGGATTTTGGGGACTAAAAATGAATCGGGATCCCTGGATCGAAAGCTCTAGAACATATTTATTTATTAGGGTGCCACTTATTTGTATTTATTAATTTCAGTGATAAGCGGGCAACAACATCAAATAAATCTAAAGAACATATTTAAGAATTTGAAAAAGTCGTTTTAAAACTTGCTATGGTTGTGTCAAAGTTGACCGAATAAAATAAGTAAAAATACTTTTCATGCTAGAAAAACCAAAATGGTGACATTTTTGGCCTGCGGGAAACAATTAAAGAAAGAAATATTTAATTTTCGTGTTTTTTTATTTCTATTTTAAAACTTCAATTATTATCTCGTACGCCGACCGAAAAACTAGAATACATGTGTTCTAATTTTGACTGCATATATACTCTGTACGCTTTTACACCGAACGCTTCCATTCTGTGTCCACGGTTAAACTTTTCCGGGTTTTAAAATATTTTTTCTGGGCTAGCCTCACATTACACGCACTTACCAAAAAAAAAAAAAAAAAAAACAGTGGAACCCTAATATTCATAGGGGAATATTGTATGTGCTAGTTGCCATTTTCAAGTTGAAGAAGTGTGTTTTATACTGAAATCAGTGGACAACATCGCTGTTATATTACTATTTAACCATTCAATTAGTTGAAAATATGTACGTTTTACTGACACTTTCAAAAAATTTTAACAATTTGTGCCGACATAGTTTGTGCAATAGTCGTTTGCGAACGATTTCAGCTTCTTCCATTTTTTTGGAAAAACACCAGTAAGTTCTTTTTTTACCAATTAATCTTTTTGCGGACTGCGGCTGCAACAGTTTGTAGTACCTACATAATGTTCAACGAATATCTTATTTGTAATTTGATAAATCGTGTTAAGTTGTTGTAATTAAAGCCAATATTAATAAAAATATATTTAACTCTTGTCTAAAATTTGAATGGAAAAGAAGGATTTGACAAGATTTAAAGCTCAACTATTCCATATGTCATAGTATGACTACATTATAGTGTCGTGTCAGCTGACTCAACCCACCTTAACCCAGTGTTGCCAGATAGCTAAAACAAATTTGCCCTAAGATTACAAAAAAATTTAAATTGTCTACTAAAATTAAAAAAAAAAACGTTTGTAACGCCCATAAGGAGGCGTGTCCCGTATGTATATATATTCTTGATCAGCATCACCTCTGTCTGTCGAGAATCGGCTAAATCGGACAAAAACTGGGCGTGGCTCCCATATAAGACAACAAAATGTAACAATTTTCAATCTTTTTTTATATTGCTGTTTTCGATTGGAAATGTTCAGAAATCGATTTTCGATATGGTCCGAGCTTCCAAACCACATATAAATGAGTCAAAATGCGGTCTTGAGGTTCGTGGTAATTCTAAACTTCTACTGTGTAGCCGAAGATAGTCCACTCTCTACACACAAAAAAAAAGTCGGTAGATTTAACCGAAAAAGACGGGTAAAACCGCTCCAACCCTTCTTCGTCGGTTAATCTAACCGACGAGAAGTGGTTGATTTACTTTAATAATTTGTTGGTTTACAACTCGAATTGTAAACATGCAGCAAAAATTGTTTCGATACATATTTTTTAGTAAGAAAACCATTAAAATTTGTTGGCTTACAATTTTAATTGTAAACATACAACAAAAATTTGTTTCGATTCCTTTTTTTTTTAGTAAGAAAATGTTTTTCGTTGAATTTGTTTTCTTTTTCATTTAAAAACAAAAAAAAACAAATTAAATACAAAAAAAATTTCAAAAATGCAAGATTGCATGTTTATAAAAAAATAAATATTAGCTTGAGCGCATAACTAACACAAGCTCTTATTTTCCAAAATTAGTATTACAGAAACTCTGTTTGGCTCTGCTCAAGCTGCCTCTATAAGGCACAACTTTCATAACACGATAGGGAATTCTTCCTTCTTTGAATCCCAACGATTCAACTGAAGATGCACGAATGGTAAATTGCACAAGTTGGTGAAAATTCAAATTTAACCAACAATTGCTGTAAAAGAACCTAAAATTTCTGTAAAACAACCATTTTTTCGGTTATTTCAACTATTTTTTTAAACATTTTTTGTGGGTTAAATCTACAAACGAGCTCGGTAAAAAAATTTACAATTTTCATACATTTTGAAATTTTGTACGTCAACCACTTTTTTCGATAAATTTTACCGACTTTTTTTTCTGTGTAGATTTAATTTAGCAACAAAATTTTAAAACCAATAACTTTGATATTTTCTTGTATTTTTCTCATTCTGAAACGTTTTCTTTGTGTTGCCAACATTTTTTTTATTAAAACTACGAATTTGGGGTTTATTGGTCTTTGAAGAGAGAGACCTAAAAGTTTTTTTCTGTATTTAAAATTGTTTTAAAATTTGGGTTTTTCGCCACATACAAATTTTTGATCAAGCTAAAATATTTCATGTTATCCGATTAGAATGGTTGTAGGAAAAAGGAAACATATTCCCGGTGCACAGTGATTGGTCCTATAGACAAAATTCAGATAGTTTCATGTCATCTAATTATACGAAATATGATATTTTTGGAAAGGTAATACATTAAGCTAGGCCAAGGTTTGTATGTGGAAATTTCCAATTGGTTTATTCCGTTCAGGTGCCTTTGGGTCTAAAAATTATTGTCGCAAAGTTTCATCCCAATCGGGAAACCTCTAGCCCCCCCATTTTTGGATTTAAGGTGGTCAAAGTTTTTTGCTCTTGTAAAAGTGCGGAATTTTTTTTTTAATTGAAATTGAATGAAAAACTAAAGCTGTTTTTATGTATATTTTCATGCTGAATCCGAATACAATACTCAAAACTTCGTACTACGCTTCGTTTTTATGTAACTCTGCCTTAATTGTACTATTCAAATGTTTCGTTATATCTCAGAATTATTTTTTTGGTACTTAGACACATTCGCTTCACCCAAAAATACAAAATACAAAATGTTTTAGGCATTCACTTGAAAAAATTTTTTATTTCATGGCTAATGGACTGAGTCTAACATTTCTCATGACACTTTTTGGTAATGTTTTCACCCTGTTCAATGTTGAAAAATATTTTTCCACACTGCAAGTCGTAACGGCATTGTCATTAAAATAGCGGTAGGTGTTTTATTGTACGAAAATATAATATTGTGCAATAATCGCCAATATATCGCAAGTTGTACTTCTCTCAAAAATCATATTACAAAAGAATATCTGCTGCATCTTTCCACTTTCTTAAAATAAGCAAATTGTACATGAAGCAGTAAAAAAAAGGTTTTCAATTTTGTCGTTTCTCATTATTTTCATAGGACATTTATCTGGAAATAAAATAAAAAACCTTATTTCTTGTAAAATTTAAAAATCACATATTATAAATTTGTGATCAGGGGACAAAATATACAGGAAACTTCAACAAAAATTAAATTAAATTCGGGTTGTAGTTCTAAGTGTATGGAAAATTCGGAAATTTTAAGGCAATTGCAACACAGACATTGATAATTTGTCGTACATATATTCAAGTAGATTTTCTAATTTATTAACATGAAGAGAATTATCTTCGGTCTGACCTAAGCTATAATACCCTGCACATGCGAGTACGATACATTCTGAGACCATATGTTAGTAATTTTATCGAAAATCGGTATTTTATTGATAGTTTTTCGATATTTTATTCATAATTTTTCAATATTTTATCGATTTATTATCCAAATTTTATAGATTTTTATCGATAATTTTACGATAATTTATCGATTTTTTATCGATAATTTTTCGATAATTTATAGATAATTTATCGATATTTTTTCCATATTTTATCGAAAATGTTTCTATAGTTTTTCGATAATAAATCGATAATTTTTCGATAATTAATCGATTTTTTTATCGATAATTTTTCTATTTGTATCGATAATTTGTCGATTTTTTATCGATAATTTTTCGATTTTTTTTCGACAATTTATCGACTTTTTATCGATAATTTTTCGATTTTTTACCGATAATTTTTCGATTTTTTATCGATAATTTATCGATTTTATTATCGATATTTTATCGATAACTTTCCAATATTTATTGATAATTTTCAAATTGTTATCGATAATTTTAGTTTCCTAACCCATTTAAAAATTTTGTTCCAATTCCATTTTGTTCCGGTCCAATTCCATTTCGTTCCCGCCAAAATAAGAGGAATCCCAACATTTGGAGTCATTCGGTTAAGTATTTCTCAAGATAAACGAAAATAATATAAAATTGGCGGCCATTTTGTATGGGCGGTAGGCATGGCTCTTATCCGATGTTGCCCATTTTCAATACCGTCCAATCATTCGCCAATATAAGAGGAATCCCAATATTTGGAGGCGATCGGTTAAGTATTTCTCAAGATAAACGAAAATAATATAAAATTGGCGGCCATTTTGTATGGAAGGTAGGCGTGGCTCTTATCCGATGTTGCCCATTTTCAATACCGTCCAATCATTCGCCAAAATAAGAGGAATCCCAAAATTTAGGGTCGATAGCTCAAAAGCTACGACAGTTATCGTGCGAAATGACGGACAGACGGACAGACGGACATTGACTAATGGACTCAGGAGGTGATGCTGATCATGAATATATATACTTTTCCATACCGGACACAGCTCCTTATGGGCGTTACAAACGGTGTGACAAAAACAATATACCCTTGGCCAAAACTGTGCAGGGTATAATAAAAAAAACAAACCAACATAATATTTTCCCCCATTTGCCAATTTATCGCATGTGGTACTTTTATCGAAAATCATATCACAAAAGAATTTCTTCGACATACTTACCTGCAGTGAAAAATTAAACTACCCTTAGAAAATACTAGTTAATTTACTGGTATATACATAAACTAGCCTTAGAAACTACTAGTTAACTTACTGGTATATGTATGAACTAGTTAATATACTAGCTTAAAACTTATGCAAAGATGAACCTGTTAAAAACAACTGTGATCATTTTTGCTATAACAGCGAAGCTCATTGAAAGAGTGTATGTACAACCAGTGACGCACCCAGGATTTTTTCGGCGGGGGTTTATAAAAATTGTTCAATTTAAAAAATTATTATATTGATATTCTTACTAAATTTATTAACTACTTTGAATTGGATAAGTTAGTAGCTAGAGAGTATAGGTACCAGCTAGAGAATTTAATCCCGAAAGGTTTTGGCAATCCCTTGCTTTATTTCTTGCATCCCGTTCTCAGGATTTTTAAAATATTTTTTTGATAAAAAGAAAAACGTATGATATAAGACTTTTTCATGCAACTGAAGACAAAAATAACTTATAACTTTTAAATCGTATTTTTGCATTTTTCATTGAATAGGATGTATGACCATCTCGCCAAAATAAAAAAAAACCCCCGATATTTTCATTTTAAAATATATTTTAACTTCACATTTTCTGAATTTGCATACATAAATTTTTCTCTACAATGAACAAATTAGTTAGCAGAAAATTGAACTCTCATGCGCTTTTGTCTCTATATCATGAATTTTTTCAAACAATGCTTCTAGTCTAGCGTGATGAGTTTACATCCTATCGTAAAAAGTTTACATGTTTTTAATAGTATGGTTTTCCTCTATCAAATGCAAATTTAAATTTTGGGAACTCTTATGTGCAAGTTAATACCTTACTATACTATATAACGGTACTCCACTTTAGCTTTAAATTCATCCATAGTGGAGTCAGCTAATTACAATATACAGAAAGAATCTACATAGAAGGTTCCGGAAAATTCCATATTAATAAAGAAATAAGGATAAGCTTCCAGTAACCTTTAATTTCACAACGACGCTTCTCCATTTCATCATCTTCTTTGTTTTTGGTGAAGACCATAGAAATTGGTGATGTCAGCAACTTAATGAACTTATGAATACCACTGTAGCTAGAAGTCGTCAGCAGATTATAATACTGAGTTTTCGTAAAATAATGTTTGTATTAATCGAATTAAATCGGCTTTTTTTGAAAACCCGAAAATACCCAGGACTACAAAATTTTTTCATGGGAAAAATGCAACATGCAAATATGCGATTTAAACTGTTTTAAGAATTGATCCAGAAAAACTGGGAGACACGAGTACTCTTTTTTAACCCCCTCTAGCAGAATATATTCGTCCCGATCATGTGCATTACCAAAAGTTGATATTTGGCGAAAGGTATTATACAACATTTTGGAAGATTTCATAAAAATTACAGTTAAGGCATTCAATTCCGAAATTAAAAAAGAAATTGTTGCAGCAATACTTTAAGTTTAATTCGACAAATAAATTTTACATTAAAGCAAACAAATAATATTTAAAATAAATATAGTCAAACAAAAAGTAATTCTTTTTAAATTAGATTGAAAGAACAAATTAATTTGTTTGCCACCTGAATCCGAATATAACCATAAAATTCTGCCAGCTATATTTCATGCTACACACGAAAAACTTACTTTCAGTAGTTTTAGTATTATAGCGGGAACGGATACACCAATTGTTGTTTAAAACTATCGGAATTGGTGTCCATTCAAAAGTAAAACACACACAAAACCATTTATCCAATTCGTAAAGTTTTCAATATATGGTCATCAATATAATTTTAGCATATATCTTTTTTGTAAAAAAAAAAAACTGTTTAAATTGAAAAAATTTTATTCAGATCGATAACAGTTGTTTGTTAACCGTTATTGACAAAAATTTTGTAAATTTTTGTGTGTGTAGCACTAAATCTACAAAAGTCGGTTTTTTAATTTACCAATTAGATTGAAAGTAAATGCACGGCTTTATTTTTGTTGAAAAACGTCTTTAAAAATGCATAGAAAATGCATTTTTTTTTAATCCCGGGATTCCGGAATCAAAATCCCGGGTTTCGGGGATTGAGAAAACGTCCGGGATCCCGGGATTTCGGTATTCGGGATCCCGGTATTGAGTGCCTTAATTACAGTACATATTTTCAAGTAGGAATTTGATGATTTTAAATTTATATGAACAAGACGTTTTGATTCAAATATGAAATAAATATTTAAGAATTGAAGGCATCGCATCAAATCAAAAATTGTTTTATTACACGAAAAAATGGCCCATACTGTGTACACTCTAAACGATTTCTGTTGAATTTTACTGCTACTATCGTCGGCAACACATTTCGAACTGAAAATGCTTAAAGTCACATACGTGCTTTTTTACATTTATGCGCTCGCATTTTACACATGTCTTTGCCCAGTGAGCGAGAGACACATTGGGCAAAGAAATGTGTAAATTTAAGAAATTTGCAAAATAGCTATTTTTCTTCCCCCTTCCCTTGTAACTAAACTACAAATATGGAATTAAAACGCTTTGACTTTTGGTTTGTTTTGTTTTATTTTATTTCACTTTGAGTATTAGAATTTCACATGCTTTCATTTCAATCTTGACGAAATACTTAAATCTAATTTGAACCACCAGAAATGCGCACGTGTGCATTGGGCAACTTATTTCTTTTGTAATGGGAAAAGTGTTTGAGCACACACTGAAAAAAAAGACAGCTTTAAAACCAAGTAAATTTGGTATTTGATTAAAAGACAAATTTTTTCCTCAATTTAAGGAATTTTTCCTGAATTTAAGTAAAAGTGCCTTAAAACGGAAATTACCGCCTCTTTAAAACAAATTTACATTTATCTTTATTTCAAAGACAGCTGATTTTACTAATTATGAGTAAATTTTAACTTTATTTAAAGGAATTCGTTTTTAATATAGGGAAAATAAAATTTTTTTAGTATACGTGTCCTCAATTTTGGTATTTATTCCTTAATATTAAGAAATATATATTTTTTTTTAATTCAAAGAACATTTTACTTACTTTTAGTAAAAATCTTTGTTTTTAAGAAAGATATTTTTATAAATTGAAAGTAAGATTCAGGTTTTTTTTAAAAAGTGAGTATTTCAAAATAGAAATTGCTAAAAATAGAATTGATTTAAATAATAAAAAACAAATATTTCGCATAAATATAAATTTTTGAATACCCGTGCGGGAGTTGAACCCGATACCTTTTGATAGTGAAGCGGAGGTCTTAACCACTGCACCACAGCAGCTGCTGATTTTACTAATTTTTAGTAAATTTTTACTTTATTTAAAGAAGTTTGTTTTTAATACAAGGAAAAAAATTGTTTTGTATACGTCTAATGTAGTTTTCCAAAATTTTTAGAAATTTCTAGAAATAGAATTGATATAAATAAAAAAAAATATTTGGCATGAATATAAATTTCTGCTTGCCCCAGGCGAGAGTCGAACCTGATACCTTTTGATCGGGAAGCAAAGGTCCTAGCCACTGCACCACGGCCGCAGCTGGTGTGAAACGTAGTGAAAATTAGACGCCAACGCAATTATGCTGTCTATAGCACAGTCTGTTGATTGGTCTTGTCATAACGCCAAAGGTCGCAGGTTCGAATCCCACCGAAGTGAAATCGTAAGTACATATTTGTTATCACTATAAATTGTAAATTTAATTTAAGTTAATAAAATGAAATATGATTTTAAAAAATATAAAATAAAAAGAAAAAGAAAATATAAAAAAATGAACAAATACAATAAAAAAAAAATTTTTTGAGAAATTTTTGTCTTAAAAACGAAGAAAAACTTCTTAGAATTAAAGAACTTTTTACTAAATTCAAAGAAATATTTCTGTTATGAAAGAAATAAGTATTAAATTTAAAGTCTAAATATATACTCATCTTAAGTAAAAGTGTTCCCTAATTTCAAAGCTATCATGACTTTAGTGCTGTTTCATTCCCCTTTTTTCTTTGGATTAAGGCATTTTTCCTTAACTGGAGTACACTTTTTTTTCAGTGCATGATTATAAATTGTTTTCGAATTATATGCAATAAATTCACATAAATTTACTGAACACTTGTATGCGTTTCATTACTACGGATGCACTTATACATTTTATAGATACCTCAACAGTTAATAAATAAATAACTATTTATAAATAAAAAGAAACCGACTGAGCCGCACCGACTGTGTCGCAGGAAAGTTGACATCAAAACTGACAACTGAGAGCTGGTGAGAGAACTGAGAGAAACTGTGTTCGTTTAAGTCTAGAAATAAGCATTTTTTTACATAAATGATTTGCTTATACTTTTTCGTGTGGAGAGAATTAGGCAAGTGTTTTATTTCAACACATTTTTTCAACATTTGTATTGAAAGTTAAGTATTTTTGTTTGCATATTTTAGTTTTACATTAATTTGTATCTATAATTAGGCTATTCCTGATTTTTTGTATGAAATAAGCAGAAAAGTCACAGAATTTACCCAACAGCCGAAAATTCAGCAAAAATTTGCTATAGTTTCAATACCAATTTTCAACAAATATTTTAGAGTGTAGAAATTCATAGGACACAAAGTTTAGAAGTTATTCTCAGTTATTTATAGCCCCAATTTTATTACATTTTTATATTATATTTTTTTTTAAATAGTGAATTTACATCAATATAAATACTTCGAACAATATACATATAACGGCGATGCCATTGGGAACAAATCCATGGCCACGGATCTATATCCAAATGTACTTCGTCTTATACAAGTAACTAAACATTTTTTATACAACTATAGCTCTAAATAACGTAGAATAACTTAAAAATTTTGCGTGGTACAAATTTATAATTATTATATTCGGATTCTGCGTGAAAAAAATACATAAGAAAAAGTTCTAGTTTCTTATTTAACAAAATTAATTTCCATTAGAATGAAAATTCCGTAATTTTAAAAGGGCAACAACTGGCAAATTTTTTGTATTTTCTGCGTTTGAGCTCTCGTATCTTAAAAACCATAAAAGATACAATAAAGTTATGTGGGACAAAGTTGTAGGGATGGCAATTTTCTTTAAAAATATACTAAAATTTTTAGAATTAATGTTTTCATTTAAAGTTACAGTATAAAAACCGCAAAAAGTGCATTTTTGGCGTTTGCAGAAAAATGGTGAGTGCTGAACAAACTTCATAGTCATTTTCGGATTCAGCGTGGCAAAATACATAAGAAACAACCAAGTTGTATCATTTAACAACTCCTGATCCTGCGGTTTTGGAAACGAGGGTAGATGACGCTCCTGAGAAAAATATGAATGGAATCTCAAATATTGATAAAAATGTTTGTCCTTCCATAAATATTATTTCTCCAAAGGATTGTTTGCGGGAAGTACAAGAAACGAGAACCCCAAAAAGGCTTGTTGTTGTGCAACCTAAAAAATCTATTTTCGTGTCCAGATTTGCACCAGACACATTAACTGAAGATATTATATTTTATATTGATTCGAAACTCAATAAAACCGGTAATAATATAAATGCTTTTAAATTCAACTTTTCATACGCTAGAAACATTTCATCTTTCAAATTATCTGTTCCTGCAGAATTGTTTGATGAGATTGTTAATACAAATTTTTGGCCGGATAAAACTTTAGTTCGTGAATTTGTTTATAAAGAGAAATCAAATCTAGTAAATCCAGTTCAACTTCCTCAAAGAAAATTAAATTCAAATCAAAAAAACTAAATAAAATACCGAATAATGTTGTTTGTCTTCTGTACCAAAATGTTCGAGGGCTAAATACAAAGTTGAACGATATTTATATTAAAAGTTTCGATTGTAGTCATAATGTCTTGGTATTTACCGAAACTTGGCTTAAACCAAATATTTTTGATTCAGAAATTCTGTGTGCTGGGTATCAAATTTTTCGGAGGGATCGTAAATGCAGGACTGGTGGTGGAGTCCTCATTGCAGTAAAAAACCTTTTTTCATCTGAGGAAATCATACTTTCAGATGTCTCTGACTTGGAATTTATTTGTGTACGAATTCGAGTTTTTAGTATCGATATTTTCGTTACTTGCTCGTATATCCCACCGAATTCCGATATTACCGTTTATCTAAGACATGTGTCGCTTATATCATTGGTTTACTCAAATGTTAAACCTGCCGATTCCATTGTTGTTTTTGGAGACTTTAATTTACCGAATATATCTTGGAATTTTTGTGGCGATTCAAACCAGTTTCTTCCGTATTCTTCTCGTGACTGTTTAAATGACTTTCTGGATTAATTTTCAGATATGAGTTTACAACAAGTAAACGGGATTGAAAATAAGAATAGTAGAATTTTGGATTTAATTTATGTTGATGACTCTTCGAAGTTTTCAGTGCAACGCTGTGATGCTTTTGCATGTCCAGAAGATAACCATCACCCAACACTTGAATTATCTTTCGAATTTGTTCAAAACAACTTAGAACCAGTTTCTACACCGTTGAAGTCATTTTTTTGCTTCAAGAATACAAATTTTGTAAAAATGAACCAACTCTTATCTGAAACTAGTTGGGATATGAACTTTGAAGATGTTGACGACTGTGTATCAATTTTCAATTGTACGCTCAGCAAAATCTTCGAGATATGTGTTCCAAAGAACATTAAAAAAAATTCGAATGAACTTGGTGCTGTATGGTTTACAAAAGAATTGAGGAAACAAAAAACTTCGAAAACTCGGGCATTTAAAACATATAAAAGAACTTTAAACCTTCAAGATTATTCAAAATATTCGCTTCTGAGACATAAATATCAAGTACTTAATAAAAAATGCTATGATGAATATTTGAACGATTTGAAATCCAAAATGAAATACGATTCTAAAACTTTTTACAACTTTGTAAATTCAAAAAGGAAAAACACTGGTTTTCCAACTACAATGAAATGGAATGATCGTGAGTCCAACAATCCTACTGAGATTTCAAATATGTTTGCTGACTTCTTCAAAACGACATATTCTGATAATACTTATGGCAACACATCGTATCCATATAACATCCCCACTTATAATTCCATTCTCAATCCTGTTATAGAATCTGATGATGTCTTACAACACCTAAAATCGTTGAAATATTCATATAGTACTGGTCCAGATAATATTCCTAGCTGTATTTTTAAAGTTTGTGCAGAAAATTTATACATTCCACTTTCAAATATATTTAATGCCTCTATTGAAAGAGGTTATTTTCCGAATTCATGGAAAGAGTCATACATTATTCCTCTTTATAAAAGTGGAACCAAATCATTCGTATCTAACTATAGAGGTATTGCTAAACTTAGCACAATACCAAAGTTATTTGAACAAGTTGTCACAAAGCAATTGGTTCACTCGGTCACAACTTTAATATCTCCTTCACAGCATAGTTTTCTGAGAGGTAGATCAACATCTACAAATTTATTGGAATTTTCTTCATTAACAATAAAGGGATTTTCAAAGAATCTTCAAACAGATGTCATATATACTGATTTTAGTAAAGCTTTTGATAAAGTTAATCATTATTTGTTGATTGAAAAGCTTAAAAGATACGGATTCCCAGATCTTCTTTTAAAATGGGTAGAATCGTATCTGACAAATCGGAAGCAACAGGTGTTATTCGAATCATCAACATCAAAAACTATAGATGTCACCTCTGGAGTTCCTCAAGGAAGTCACTTAGGTCCTATTCTGTTTAATCTTTTTATAAATGACCTTCCTTCTGTCATTAAACATTCGAATGTACTGTTGTATGCTGATGACGTTAAATTGTTTCTATCCTATGACATCTTAGATCAACATAAGTTGTTACAATCAGATCTGACCAGTATAGCTATCTGGTGTGATAATAACTTAATGGAACTGAACCTGAAAAAATGTAAATTTATGACATTTGCTAGAAGACACCAACTTTCATCGCTGTATCATATAAATAACTGTAATCTAGAAAAGGTTTTTACTTTTGTGGACCTGGGTGTTACTATGGATCCAAAACTTCGCTTTCATCTACATATTGACATATGTGTGAATAAGGCGAATAAGAAACCTTCGCTGGAATCCGAATCAGAACCTACCTCCATACGAAAATCGTTTAAAACTCTTGGACATCCCTACTCTAAAAAATAGAAGAACGATGCTTAATGTAACATTTTTGATTAAATTGATAAATGGCTCTCTGAATTCTACATTTTTGCTTCAAGAAATTGATTTTAATATACCAACCCGTCGTTCCAGATCTTTCATTCCTTTGATATTAAGTATGTGCCGCTCTAATTACGCGCAGAATGAACCTTTTCGTTGTATTTGTAGCGATTTTAATAGCCTGTATTCTGTCTTTGACCTGTCAGATTCACTTAATAAAACTAAAACTTTTATTTTAAATGCACTTGATCACACTTAAGCCTTTGTTGCTCTTTGAGTTTTTGGACCGCTTAGGGTCTAACGAAATGACAGGGTTGCCAAACTCCACAAAGTTCGGCATTGTCGATTTTTTGAAAGTATTGTATTTTTGTTGTATTTTATATTTATATTTCAGCAGGATTTTGTTTTTTACTGTATATTGTATACAAATAAAACAAAATTTTTAGCTGAATTCACATTAGTTCCGTTACTGTTACTTAACTGTTCTATTTGTATTTGATTTTTTATATTTCGTATAAAAAATAAAATACTAAAATTAATATTTGTAATCTTTGTCGCGTAAATTAACTGTTTGGATTGTTTTGTCTTTGTATTTTTGTTAAGTCTAATATCGTAAAGTAGACAAAAATTATATTTGATCAAATTCATATTCGTCGCATGAATTCTGATGCTTCATAATATTTTCTTTTAATTCTATTGTTTATTATTACGTTAATCTTATATTATGTTATGTTTGGAAGAATTCTCTCTTGCATTCATAACCTAATTCGCGTTTTATTAATATGCGTTTTATCAGCTGATGATTTTAATCTGTAGCTGAAACGAATTTCCAAATATGTTTACCCGCGATCGGTTACACAGCGTAATCCGGATTACGGCTGTTCGGTCACCAAATCCGTGCGTCATGCGGATGTGCCCCTCGGTCGGTTGGGCGGGTTAAGGGGACCGTTGGGATTCGTCGTTAAAAAATAGGACTGTCGACCAGTGTAATTTGTTTGTATACTTCTTTTTCAGAAACTTTAGAAAAGGGCTTTGCTGAGGAATGACCAAGGTTTAAGTGAAATTCAATAATAATATGTACTCTAAATCTGTAAGTTTTTATTACTTCAGATTTCAGATATACGGTGTAATATTCAACTAGTTAAATATACCACTATTACAACTAGTCAAAAACTTATGCATAGTAGGACAATTGTCATTTCCTATGACAACACCACGCGAAAAATACCAGTTGGCTCCATGTAAATAGGATTGCATTTGAACTAGTAGTGGTATTTTTCTAACTAGTAGTTTTACTAATATTTGAACTAGTTGTTTGCACTACAGGGTTAGAATATGGAATTTATACATGAAACAGTGAAAAAATGTAGCTTCCAATTTTATCATAACTTATTATTTTCATAGAAAATTTCTCTCTTGCTGCGGAAAAACACATTACCTGAAAAATTATGTTTTGGAGAAAAAGGAGTTTGTTTGTAAATTTTTTAGTTTAAGCTAATTTTAACAATAACTGCAAAAACAAGCATGCGAATATTAATATCGCTTCATGGGATAAAAGTACTGTCTTTATGGAATCAAATTGATCCATTGATGCGGAAGATATTCCATTTTTAGTCATTTTGTTTGTTTTTATGGAAATAACCAAAAGCAAAAACACAGCATACGTGTTTGAAATGTTTGTGTGAAGCTTTTTCGATTGAAAAATTATTCTTCACATTCCAACATAAAAACACATTATCAAACCTAATGTCTTTCTTTGTTGTTTTTGATAATGCAAATTTATTGATATACAATTTCAGAGTGATTATAAAATGATATTAGTGGTCTTCATGATACAATAGAAATTCAGTTTAAACTGCAGAAACTGAATATTTTTATGCAAGCGTAAATGAACTGTCAAAATTGTATGAAAAATAATATGATAAACTGCATAAAAATATTCAACGATATCGATGTGTAAACAATTGAATTGTTGTAAGTCTATTGGGTCTAAGTACCACAAAAAGTATTATGAGATATAACGAAAAATTTCCAACTTTATGAGTTTAAGTTATCGTCTCTTAAAAACTAAAAGAGATGCAAAAATACTATGTTCTACAAGGTTGTAGAGCTGAAAGTTTTAGTACGAAAACTGAAGCTGAAAGTTTTAGTGCGGCGAAATGGAGCGTGCTGGAAAAATTGCATGATTTTATTCGGATTCAGCGTATCAACATACATAAGAAACAACCATATATAATAATTTAACAAAAGTTATGTCGAACAGAGTTATATTTCACTGGACATAGACCCATTAGACAAACATTGTTTTATTTATCGTATTTTTTTGGGAAGAGATATGACAAATTGCCTTGAACAGGGCTACTCAACTAGAATAATACGTAATAGCTAATTTGTTTTTTTTCTTATTGGTACTTAGACCCAATAGACTTACAACCTTTCAATTGAAGAAATTTCAGCATAAAATTTCAGCTGTCTATTTTTTTCAGTTTGTTTCGAAAATGTTTTTATTTCGGCCAGGCAAAATAATATACATGGGATAGTTTCTTCATGTAATGCAGTAGATAACAAGTGAGTAAGTTTCCGTCGGGCAAAACCGACTTATATATACCCTACACCTACTGGGCCATATTGGATCCGCCATCTTTAATTTAGCAATTTCGACATCAAATTCGAAATCAGCGACCCCAAATCCAAAATTTGGGATCACTAGCTTTCTTCTAGCTCCTGCAATCGTGTGTACAAGAAAAGAGGACGGACAGACAGATAGGGCTAAATCAACTCTGGAGGTGACGCTGATCAAGAATACCGGACACGCTTCCTTGGGGTTACAAACATCAGACCAAAGTGAATATTCCTATACCTAGGGTTACCAGACGTACTCTTTTAATGAGTACAGTACTCTTGTTTAGGCCCTCCTCTTTTTTACTCTCACTTTTTCCCCAAATTTACTATTTAGTACTCTTTTTCTTGTTTCTGGGATCTTACCATATCACAACTGAATGTAACGGCTCTGTAAGGTAACAAATTTTTATTATTCGTCAGAATTAATAAAAACCCTTATTACGTTTGTTAGTTTGAAGCATTTCTTGGCATATTACATTCAATAAGTTACAAAAATTCTTAAATACTAGGATTAAAAAGAAATTTTAGTATGGGATCTATAAAAAAACTGCATTACTTGAAAAAATATGTTTTCGATAAAAATGATTTTTGTTTTGTTTTTATTTCGTGCATAAATATAACGGTAACAGATTTCGAAAAAGTTTTAATGCAGTTTCAGAAAAATTATCCAGCAGAAAAACATGACTATGATGTGTTTTTTCATAGCAGGGGAGTATTATCCCTTTAATTTGTTTGCCACTTAGACCCTTTGGACTTTACAATTTTGATTCATAATGTCTAATGAAACCTAAGTAGTTAGGAAATTTTAATTTTGAATCGGCGTATACATTGGTAGATACTTAGTGAGTTTTCCAAAATTACAAATTTTTTTTAAATATTTCAGCTTACAAAAAAAAACTATTTAATTTTTTGAAAAAAAAATGGTTTGATTTAAAACTAGCTCCGCTCGCAATAATTTTGTATTTTCACGTTAATGTATAAATGTTATACTAATTATGTATTATTTAGGCAACTGAAACCAGTCACGCTTCTGCCCATTTAAAATCCAGCACCAAATCCAAAATTTGAGCGAAATTCCTTAAATAGGACCCGAGTTACAGCGCTTTAAACGTTTTAGGGCGTGGCAGTGGGTGGCCCGTAAATGTTCATAGTTAACCCTCTTCCCAATCACCACCCAGCACCAAATCCAAAGTTTCAGCGAAATCCCTTGAACAGGACCCGAGTTACAGAGCTTTACATTTTTTAGAACGTGGCAGTGGGCTGCAATTTTCAAAATCAACTTGTCTGTGGTGCAAAATATAGATTGCCTCCCAGTGGTGCACCCTGGAAAACGCTAAATGATCTGTCACAACTGGCTGCCAAACTATCAAAATACCAAAATACCATCTCCTGGCAAACGAGAAGTATCACAAAACTATGCAGTTACCATAAGCTAAATAAAACCCAAAACCACATAAAAAATTTTAGCGAAATCTAACAGACACTGCATTTTAGAATAATATTTGCCACGCCCAAACCCTATGATGAGTTCAATGAAATTACCTACATTTTGAAATGTGTTTCATTAAAATCGGTTAAGTATTTCTTGAGTTATAAGAGAACAAACATACAAACAAACCTACAATCAAACTCACAAAGAATTTTATATAAGTAAGGATAAATTAGGTTAGGTTAGAGGGTAGATGGCACCATTGGAGCATAAATACTCCAGTGCCATCACACTTAGGCCAAAAAAAAAAAGTTGACCCATTGTGATGCCCGTACTTTAAGAGGTGGGATAGGCCCACACTCGTCAAACCATAAGTTGGTAATCCAACCACCCAGAATTTCTTACAAAGGCGAGCATATCACGAAGGGGTTTATCAGATAACTCCGCCAGGTCATCGAAAAAGTATTCCCAAAGGGTTCTACGCCTGAGATGTTGTAGACTTGGACATCGACAGAGGAAGTGGTGGGTATCTTCCTCGACTTCCTCGTCCCCACAGCCCCTACAAACGTCATTTTGGGTAAGACCAAGTCTCCTAGCATGAGCTCCTAAAAGGTTGTGACCCGTTAATGTGCCCATGAGGACAGATATGGATTTCCTATCAAACTGCAGGAGCTTGACCGTACGTCCCTCATTGCGTTGTGGCCATAGTTTGCGAGAGGTCTCACAGGTGGAGAGTTGTCTCCATCTGATGTTGGCCTGCCTCTCAAACTGTTTTTCTAGTCGTTCCCTAATACTACAGAGTGGGATTTTAACAGAACGGTCCGCTAGGTCAGCACTGATTGCCGACCCTTTCCGAGCTAATTCGTCGGCTGCTTCATTTCCAGGTATTCCCTCATGCCCCGGCACCCAGCAGAGCCTAACGCGATGCTGTGAGCCAAGAACCTGCAGCTCTTCGCGACAGCGCCTGACAAGCTTTGAGTTGATGTAGACGGCAGATAACGCTTTTATTGCTGCCTGGCTATCAATGAAAAAGGTGATATCATCGTGTGGTATCTCCACCATTGAGGTCGCCTTGGCCGCCTCCGCCACTGCCAGTATCTCCGCTTGGAAGACACTGCTGTTGTCTGGCAGACGGATGTATCCCGTGATCCCTAATTTTTCGCAGGTGTAGCCCGCGCCGGTACCAATGTTCATTTTGGACCCATCAGTGAAGACTGATATGGGTACGTTTCTTGATAGGTAATTTCCCTCCCACTCTTTCCTGGTGGGAAAGTGACTGGAGAAGGGAATATTGAAGTCTGGGTATGGCAGCAGGTAGTCAGAGCTGATGTCGTTCCCAAGATGTCGTTGCATTATGTCTGAGTGCCTCGTCGAGTTTCTATGCCAGGTTTCTGTCTGGCTTATTCTTAAGGCACTTTTTGCTGCATATTCTTGTGTATATAGGTCTAGAGGCAGAAAATTAAGAATTGTCTCGAGTCCTGCCGTCGGTGAAGATTTCATCGCACTAGATATTCCTATACATGCTATTCTTTGTATTTTTGTCATTGTTTTCAGATTAGTGGTCTTGCTGGCTGATTTCCACCACACGAGACAACCGTATGTCAGTATTGGTCTAACGATGGCTGTATACATCCATGAGATGATTTTGGGGCGTGGGCCCCACCTTCGTCCAAAAATTCTACTACAGGTGTAAAAGGCAATTGACGCTTTCCTAACCCTTTCTTCTATGTTTAATTTCCAGTTCAGTTTCCTGTCTAAAACGAGACCCAGATAGCGGGCGCTTTCTGAGACTCTGAGAGGGATCCCCTCTATAGATGGTGGTCTGAATTGTGGAATCGTTCGTTTGTTCGTGAATAGGACAAGTTCGGTTTTTTGGGCGTTAACCCCCAGTCCACATTTCTTAGTCCAGTCGCTCAATTGTTTCAGTGCTACTTCTAGTATATCGCTGATGGTCGGAAGGAATTTACCCGTTGCTAGTAGTACAACATCGTCCGCGTATGCGGTCACCTTTATCCCACTCTCTTCAAATTCAATCAGTATTTCATTTAGTACCAAGTTCCACAGAAGTGATGAGATGACACCGCCCTGCGGGGTACCCCGAGAGGCGGTCGCCTCCATGTTCGTGTTCCCCAGTTCCGTTCTGATTTTCCGCTGGCTTAACATACTAACGATCCAGTCTGTTAGGGCAGGCTCGATATTCGCGTGTGTTAGCGCCCTACTAACCGCACTTACGTTGACATTGTGGAATGCGCCCTCAATGTCTAAGAATGCAGCTAAAGTGTACTCTTTATAAGAAAGATTCTTTTCAATGGTGCTGACGACGCAATGCAGCGCTGTTTCCACACCCCTCCCTTTCGTGTATGCATGCTGTGCCGAGGATATATCACAAGGTCTCAGCCTGCTACGAATATAAAAGTCTATGAGTTTTTCGAAAGTCTTCAGTACGAAAGACGTCAGGCTGATGGGCCTAAAATCCTTCGCTAGTGTGTGGCTGGCTTTGCCCGCCTTGGGAATAAAAATAACATTAACTTGCCGCCAAATTGCTGGGATGTGCCCGAGCTTAAGGCTGCTCAAGAACAATTCCTTAAGAATTGGTGTTATAATATTCTTGGTCTTCTGCAGCATTATCGGGAGTATCCCGTCACTACCAGGAGATTTATAGGGCGAAAAAGAGTCAATCGCCCAGTTTATCTTTTCCTCAGTAACTAAACCTTCAGGTATACCATTACTTGTGGTCGCTGTTCTACTCGCGTCCGCATCTTCCTGATTAATATCACAACCTGGGAAATGCGTTTCCAGCAGAAGCTGTAGAGTCTCAGAGCACGATTGGGTCCATCGCCCATCGCTTCGCTTGAGGAATCCAGGTACAGCTGGTGCTTTCGAGAGAAGTTTTCTTAGCCTTGCTGAGTCAGAGGAATTTTCCAAACTACTACAGAAGTACTGCCAAGACGTTCTCTTGGCGTTCCTTGTAGCGGTTTTGAATTTCCTTGTACTCGTTTTGTAGTCGTCCCAGTCAGTGGATACATTGGTTCTCATAGCCTTATTAAAGAGCTTGCGTGCGGCACTTCTTAAGACCCTAAGCTCCTCTGTCCACCACGGTGCTGATTTCTTTACCTTGGCTGTCCTTAACGGACATGCCTTACAATACGCCTTACTAAGGAGAAGCCCTAGCGACCTGGCAGAATTGTCTATCTCATGCGCTGATGTCAGATTTTGCGCCTGCAGTGTATGTATTCCATTCCCTACCTCACTTACAAAAGAGTCCAGTCCGCCTTTCTTGGGTTTCTATATGGGGGTAGTGTATTCTTTGGTATATCTATTTCGAATTCTATTATTCTATGATCAGAGAACGAGGCCTCAGGGGAGACCATCCACTGGTTTATAGATATAGAGTCCGAATTATTCGTTAATGTTATGTCAAGTACCTCCCTCCTATTTCTAGTAGTAAAGGTGGGCTCTCTGCCCTTGTTCGCAATAATCAGATTCTTTTTGATTATATATTCAAATAAAGACTCAGCCCGTACATTTGTGTCACTGCTACTCCACTGAACATGGTGTGCATTGGCGTCACAGCCGATGAGAATGTCCCATCCTTCCTGCTCGGCCTTCACGATCAGTGAGTTGGTGTCATTCGACGGCGGTGGATTCACTGAGTCGTACGGCATATATGTGGAGGCGATGACGAGGGAAGGAGACTCACGCCTTTCGCACATTACTGCCGTCTGATCAGGGGTGCTAAAAGAAGGAAGGAGATATACGTTGATTTGTCTCCTAGCTACTATGCAGGTTCTGATTTTAGTCTCACTGTTTGATGGTTTGACGCTGTATATGGTCAAACCTTTGTCCGCAAGCCCGCATATGTTACCTCGGAGTAACCAAGGTTCCTGTATGAGGGCGACGTCTACGTTCTTGCTCGCCATTAGCGAAACAAGATTTGCGCTAGCCGCTTTGCTGTGGTGAAGATTAATTTGTATTAGCTTCATGGCAGTAGTGGCATTGTACTTACTTTTCTGGGTGGCTCCACAACTGGCCTCAGTTTGCATTGGGTGACCCCTATGCGCACCTTGAAGTTGCATTTCCGCAGGAGCGGCATCGACTTGTGGCTAACGAGTACCACCACCTCTGTGCCCGCCTCCGTTCGCTCAGCAACCTCCACGATCTCCCATTCAAGGCTTTTCAGCTCAGGGTTCAGGTAGCGTAGGTTGCGTTCAATACGTTCCCTTGGAAGATGTGGTCCCGGGATCATCAGTTTGAACTTCTGTCTGGCGAAGTCCAGGATCGCATTTTTGTCGGCGACGCGCAGGTCGGCATGAGCCCACCGTGCAGTTGTGTTGGCGACAAATTCCTCGAGCCATTTCAGCGTGTCCGCATCATCACACTGAAGCATCTTAAAACCCTTGATTGTGGTCAGCTGGCCGAAGAGAGGGATATGCTTCCCTTTCTTCAGGATAGCATCATTCACACCCTCAAGGATTCTGAGCTCTATCAGCTGCCACTGGTTCTCTGTCAGTCGACGTTCGGGGTTCCCGTAGTCAACCACAGCGACCCTAAGACCGTCCTGTACGACGTTTGCAACGGTTTTCCGCTTTTTGTTGCAGGCCACCGGCGGCGACAACGTATCGTCGTGCCTGCCCCTTTTTGGAGTTCCCGCCACTGCGCCCGATTTCTCTGGAGCAGTAGTGGTCCACCTGAGTTTACCCGCCGCTGAGGTCGGGGGCAAAGGGCCTCCATTCCTCGCAGCAAGTAACCTCATGCTGGCCCCCGAAGCTACAGACACGCGCGATATGGGTGCCTTCACCGTCTCCTCCGCCGCCGTTAGCATCTGGCGTTCCCTTTCCGTGTAGGAATTCGGGTCGCGCTTCTTCATCCGTCGTATCAAGCGTTTGGCGTTCAGCCTCTGCTTGACGGTCTTCCCCACGTTTCCAGCACTACCTTGCCTTGCTCCCCTCAGCGACCATTGGAACATCGGGTTTCCCCGAGCCATGGTGGTGTTGCTTCGGGTCCCTCGGCAGGGTGCCCCCCAGTCCCGAATACTGCCCCCAGTCCCGAATACTGCCCCGCTTTCACGCCATCGTGACTTACCTCAGCGGCCATTGGAACATCGGGTTTCCCCGAGCCATGGCGGTGCCTTGATTTGCCAGAAAGAGCGATCACCGTACAGCAGCTGTCCAGAGTGGTATCACCGTCCGGGACCATTTCAGGACCAGTCGCGACAGACGCAGGTTGCGAGTCAGCTGGGCTGGCTGAGCCTTCGCTCGAGCCGGGCTTCGTATCATCAACAACCTTCGTCCTTTCAGACCGCACACCACCCTGATCCTCCACCGAACAAGATTGAGCGGGGAGCTCATTACATCGTTCGGGTTTGCATCCAGTGGTGCCCGGTCGCATTCGCGGTGGTCCCATAGGCTCCACATCGCCCCGGTCTCCAGCAGGGGCCATCTCTGCGTCCGTTTTATCGGTCGCTGAGGATAGCCCCTGCAGGAAGGCCCGCGCGTTATGCAGCCTTTTACGGTCCCTTTCGTTGAGTTCATCCCAGGTCTTGTTACCCAACCTTCTAACTGTCATCTTGCTGTTTGCGATCCTCTTACGAGTCGAAGCTGTTGACATGGTTGACAGCCCGGATGAGCTGGCGACAGACATATTATCGTCCTCACGAAGAAGCAATTTCTCCATGTTGACGGCAATATTATAGTCCGTTGTCGCGCATTGAAGAAGAAGGTTCTCCTCCTCCTCCGTCATGTCCGTCGTCGTTTCTAAATTTTCTAAAGTTTTTTCTTTTTCGGAATTCATTTTTGGTCCCACGAGTGTGGGGGAAGGGCGGTCATCCTGCACTCACCCCCAGTATGCAGGAAAGGGGAGTTAGGTTAGAACTAGAGGTCCCCAGGTATCTAGAGCTCGCATACTAAAGACCAGGCTCCCTCCTGGCCACGCATCCCTCGGCGTATGAAGCTCCACCTTGGATTAGGGGATTTTAAGGAGTTACCTCTCCTTCGCCCGACTATGTTGGCCAGACCCAGACAGAACTATGTCCGTGTCGGGAACTGTTACCGGCGGTCACCAACGTGGAGGTCATAGTCGCACTTCCAAACAGCTCTCACAGTTACGGCACGCACCATCTGTTCACCAGAATGATTACGTGTTTATCCCCCTGCACAGAGCTGAATGACTAACCACCAAATAAATTGGTGATTGGGGGATTTAAACAAAAATTAAATTAAATTCAAGTTTTTGAAAATTTAACCAAATTCAGTAATTTTTAGGCAATCCCGGGATTGTAGGCCTTACAATTCCGGGACTGTCGGGAACGGAAAAAAGTGCGGGATCCCGGGATTGCAATCCCTACATGGTTAAGTTAAGCAACGCCAGGAAGAAGTCTCTGGAAATATTAGCAATTCGAGATATATGCACACAATTTGATTTCACTTCTATGTTCAAATATGAGTTTAAAGAAATCGTATGTATATATACATATATAATTTGAAAGCAGGTGCTGACAATGGAGTAACCTCACCTGAATACTTGAAAGTTCATCTTCATTTGAAATAAATCTATCGGATATATTTTGAAGTAGACCTTCAACGCAAGGTATGAATACACCTTGCAATATTCTTCAACAGATGTAGTGCCAGGATGTGCACGTGATGTCAGCGTGGCAAATCTTGGAAGTTGTAGGTTCGTTTGAAAAACATTTTCAGTCTTATGGCTTAAAACATTATGACACCTCTGAGTGGCATTTTCTGCATACTTTGATCTGTAGATAGTAACTGGACTCAGATGGCACGAATATTTTTGAAAAAGATACGCATAAAAATTGACAAACATAATACACTGCGTTACAGTTGCCCAGAACTTGGGGCGCCACCTAATACACGTTGTAAGTCTGTCCAAAAAAATTAAAACTGCATACCAGGAATTTTGATTACACCCCCAAAATCTGAAGTTAGAAGAGAAAACCCAATTCTTGTCGGTGTTGCCCTATTTTTAATGATAACTTTAGAAGCGTAGAATAGATGAGCTTGTTTAAAAGAATATAAACAGACGCTTCAATCGAATTTTTTTTTTCGAATTTTTTTTTAAATTTTGGTTTTTTAAGCTAAATACATTTCTATACCTTTTACGTCTCCTTTTTAGCATCTTAAAAGATGAACCAGCGATAAAGTGTACAGAAAAAAGATAATTTTTACCCAAATCAGCAAAAATGCTCCAGCGAAAAATTAAATACTGCATTCAATTTTGAACGGATTTGATTAAGTTTTTGCTCGTTAAACGCAAAATTGGATGTATTTTTAATTTTTGTAAAAAAATTAGTATGGTGCTATATAAAAAAAATTCTTAAATAAAAAACTTCTAACTTCAGATAATGGGTATGCAGTTTTCATTTTTTTGGACAGACCTACAACGTGTAATAGGTGGCGCCCCAAGTTCTGACAATTTTTTTTTGTAACGCAGTGTTATAATTGCAAAGCCCAAATAAAAAATATTTTTGCAATTGTTGTTTCATCTTGCTTCAGCAATTCTAAAAAAAAATTGTTTTAAATGATTTTGAAAAAAATTATAATTATATTACACCAAAATCAGAAAAGTCCTTGTCGATTTGATATGGCATTGCGCATAGTTAGTTATCGCTGATAACTTATCAGTAGAGCTCGAAAAAAACCACACAAACATTTTCAAAACAAGCTAGCAAATAAGCACGAAATTAGGACGAAATAATCGCAAAATATGCAAGCGGAACCACTCTTAGGCACGCCTAAAAAAAACACACTGTAATGCAAAAATGTTTTATTTTCAAGAAGGAAAAGACAATATAAATCTAATATACACATTAACGATCGCACCGAAAAGCGATGATTTGAAAAAGCCCAAATAATGATTTTATGATCTTCAAAGATTTTTCATTATTTCCCTAATACTATCGCGCTATTTTTAACTAAAACTTTATTTAAACTAAAATCAAAAATCCCCACGCGATAATTTAAATCCCTAATTGCCCGCTAGCTCAAACGCGACGCGTGGGATTAAAGCCGACCCTCGCGGAATGGTATCCCCGACCGAACGAAACACACGAATACGCGAAAACCCGATAACTAAACTTTTCAAATCCCTCTCTGAAAGATACGTATATGGAAACCGCAAATAACCGAACGTGAAATGGAAACGAAAACCCACTTACACACAAAACGGAAATCTGTCAAACGAGAGTATTTAAAAAAAAAAATACTAATGACAAAAATCAAGTTCTTATGTGCCCCTGGTTCACGGTACCGCTCACTGGCACACAAAACGGAAATTTGTCAAACGAGAGCATTTTAGAAAAAAAACACTAATGACAAAAATTATGTTTTTATGTGCACTTGATTTACGGGACCAGACCGACCTGCCTGAAATCCCTCCCACGATTCTTTACAGAATCAATTCACCAGCTGGACTTCGAAAAAAATCGATGTCCAGCAACAACTTGGCTCAGGTGCGGGACGCCAAAACAAAAATTGGAAGGGAAAGGGGAAACCAGGACCACAAAACCGGCGTAGACCAACTCCACTATAAAATCTCGAAACACCAGTGGCCGACTTGCCACAACCGACTTGCCACAACTTGACAAACTCTATTAACATTTTTTTCCTTCCTTTTATACCCTTCGAAAAAACTAAATGGCCGACTGCCACAGATAAAAAAAACACCAAAAACACTATTGCCACCCGCTGGTGGAAATAACACCAGCGCGGAAAAATACTCCCTTCGAAAATATCTCCTGCCTCAGCTCCACCATCCGACAAGGTTCTCAGCAACCACAAAAACCCAATTTAAAAATCGAATTAAAAAACAATCCTTTTTTTAAAGACACTACTCGAAAATTAAAATTTAAAATTAAAAAGAAAACGCCAGTCCACTAAACTGTTCGCACTCTTTTCCCTGTCTAAAAAGAAGTAAGAGAATCTTGTCTATATGAACGCATATATGGCGCTCACTTTCCATTTCTCTAACATCTTCCCCCACCGAACCCACACATGAGCGCGACCTACGCAGAAGCCAGTATTCGCAGTCGGGGCTTTGCCCACACCTATATGTGAAAGATCTTCTCAGATTTTTCTAGAGTGTGTTTGGCAAATTTACATATACACCGCCGTACCCACCAAAATGAAAATACTTAAATTGGCAGCACTCATGTATGTATAGGCGAAAGCATAAATGTCGACAGATTCCCCTCCCAAAACAGGTTTAGAGTACAAAAAGCTTTAGTCTAGTTTTTTTCATATTATGTCTTCGCCCCGTAAGTATAGTTTCGCGCAATGCCTTCCCCAACATCGGATCGTAAAAGCTCATCAACAAACTTCTAAAACGAAGTCGTAACAAAAGGGAATAAGAGATCTTGGCAGCAGTTGTCAATTCTCCGCTCGGCTGCATTCCACCCGCGAGTGTCAAATTTGGTTCAATTAAACCAAAATAATATAAATAAAAAATATAATAAAAAAGAACAATGCAATAAAAAGTGTCAGCGCGCGTTTTCGGTCTGTGTTTTTCCCTTCGGTTTTGTTCACCCGTCGCCCCGAACAGAGGGAAAACACAAAACAATAACAAACTAACAACAATAACAACAAACAAAATTCTGTCGCGAATTTATGCCGCGACAACCCCACCTCCACCTCCGCGAAAGTTGCTTGGTCTCCTGAGACCAGCCAACTTTCGAATCTAACCGGAGAAAATCACCCTGAGTCCCCTATTCTCGTCCGTCTTCCAAAACATATGCCCACAAAGACACCCTCTTTTTAACCCAAAAAAAAAATCGGACAAAACCAAAATAACGTCTCCATACTAACTCGTGTGGTAAATTCCGTACATCTTGTAACGATGTTTTTCTGGGGGCCGGGGTGAAGCCGTCGGCGTCCAGAATTCGTTGCAAAAATTTGTAAATTTTGGAACCGTGTGTGCAAATTTAAAGATTTTTAGTTTATTATTCTAATTTTTAATTTCATTTATGTTGTTGAAATTTTCATGTGTACACTTTGCTTAACTTATATTATCGATATTGTGTGGTGGGAGGCCGACCGCTGGGGCACTAGCAATTTCCAGCCAATTCCATGAGTCGATGTCCGTCTGAGGCGCGTTGGATTTTGGTACGTGCGGTCGGGTTTCGTAGCAACGGAGGATTATGGGGCGATACGCTGTTATCTACGGTGAGTCTTGGCGAGAGCTCTAAATTCTACGTCAGAGAGTCTATACACCGCACGAATTGCCGGCGAAAGCCTACTTCAGATTGGGCAACGGGAAAAAGAGTCTACACACAGATTTAGAGCAAAGGGGTACCATAGAGAGAGGGGTTATCTGGCAAGGATTTTTCGGGGACAGTAGGGTCTTCATTTTACGTGGATACTGGCGAATTTCTAACGGGAGAATTTACGGGGATTTGAGGTAAGCGGAACCGTTGCACCCGGCGAATTCGCGGGCGAAAATTCCGAATCAGGGCGGTTGAGGTCGAGGGTCTGCGGGAGAGTATAGGGACGCGGAACTGAGCTCACCACATGGATCGTTGGCGAAAGTTCTGAATAAAGGGAGTTTTCGGGAGGAAAAACTAGGTTTGGGCTGAATTCTCGGGTTTTTTGCTGGGAGAGCGGAACTACTGTCACCACATGGGTCGTTGGCGAAAGTTCCGAAGAGAGAAGACTAGAGGAAGCGGAATTTGCTGGCCAAATTCTGCTGAATCCTTTAAGAGAACGAGCGAAACTAATGTCACCACACGAATTGCTGACGAGGTTTCGAGGGCTTATGCTAAGGGCAAGGTCGGTGGGGAAAAACGATGAGGGGTGAGATTTTACCAAAGAAGCGGAATTAGCTTACCACGCGAGTTGCTGGCGAAATTCCGAATTTATTACTATGAGAAGAGAGACGGGGTGATGGGAAAACTACGAGAGAGATTTGGTCCAGGGAACGGAAAAACTATCACCACGCGGGTTGCTGGCGAAATTTCCGAATAAATTTCTACAGGGAGAGAGACTGGCTGAGGGGAAAAACTATGAGTGAGATTTGATCAAAGGAACGGAATAAATCACCACACGAGTTGCTGGCGAAATTCCGAATTTATTTCTACGAGAAGAGAGACTGGGTGAGGGAAAAACTACGAGAGAGGTTTGGTCAAAGGAACGGAATAAATCACCACACGAGTTGCTGGCGAAATTCCGAATTTATTTCTACGAGAAGAGAGACTGGGTGAGGGGAAAACTACGAGCAAAATTCTATTCAAGGAGCGGAATTGCGATCACCACACGTGTTGCTGGCGAAAATTCCGAAATTAATTCTACGAGAAGAGAGACTTGGCGATGGGGAAAACTACGACCAAAATTCTATTCAAGGAGCGGAATTGCGATCACCACACGTGTTGCTGGCGAAAATTCCGAAATTAACTACACGAATCAACTACTCTCGCTAGACTACCGACTCTAATTTTCTACTTATTTCTTACCCTCTGTCCGTTGTGTTGTTCCACCGCGAAATGCCGTCGGTGATTTTGCGCTTAGATCTCGACTGTTCGCTTCGAGGGTCCGCGACTGACTAACTTCTTATTTCGCTCGGGCCGATCGTCTGGCCATTTCGCAGACTCCGGCGCCGACCATAAAACGGATTTCCCCCGTCGTGTGAAGGGAGTTGCCACCCAGTGTGCTAAGGCCCCAGTGACTTTCCTCCTGTTATGGTAATGCTACACCTAGGATTACAATTCATTAATTCTGTACATACTAGTGGCGAAATTCCTTAAAATGAATTTGAATACTCTGCTTACTGTAAGGGTTTTTTTTTAATTCATATAAAAAAATGTGAAAAATATAAAAGTATGGAAAAGTAAGTGGAATTCTCAATTGAAATGTGTGGGGGAAAACGCGTCGCCACAACTTTCCTCCTCACACTTCCCCTTCACTTCGGGGGGGGGGGGGTGTGGTTGGTGTACGATACCGAGTGAGTCCGGTTCGTGCGGAGTCGTATCCGGAACCACTGCCCGTTGAAGACCCGTACATAGGACATGCGGTGTCCCGGGTAGAGGTTGCGGAGCACGATATTTATGTGCGCCGCTAGGAACTCTCGGGTCGTTTGGCTGGCGTCGCAGCCAATCAAGTTCAGGTTGGTAGCCGTGACTGGCGGTGGTGACGCTCGTTGATTTAGTGGTTGTCTCAAATGTGCGATCCCCTGAGGGAGAGTGATTCTGACCTCGGGGTTCTGGCCACTGGCGAGGGTCTCAGATGGGTGGCCAAGCGCGCTCGGTGGCGTGGCTCGATATTTTGTGGAGTGTCGCACAGCTTTCTTAGGTTTGGCTGTGGACGAGAAAAAATAACAGTTAATGTATGGTTGTGGTGGTGGCTAGCTAATTTTCTCCCAGATATAGGATCATGCAATTTTTAGGATCTAAAAGATACGTATGAGGTATGGGCCTGTGCTTCCCAGTGTCCTCGCAGTTGTCGGTGTATGGCGTCTGCAGTGTCCTTGCAACCGTCTGTGGCTTGTGACTACACTCGTAACTGCGCTCGTGTCTGGGTCTGTGTTGCCAGTGTCCTCGCAATCGTATGTGGCGGATGACTGCCGTCGTGTCTCTTATTATATCTTCAAATTCCCGTAGCCCCGTATATGTGCTGGCTTGCACTCGTTGTCCGCCGACGATGAGCTGGGAGGAAACTAGCTTGGCGTCATTCTTAGAAGTTGGACCATGAAATATTTATGGCCTAAAATATATGTTTGGGGTATGGGCCTTTGTGTCCCAGTGTCCTCGCAGTCGTGTATGTATGGCGTGGGCACTCATAGTTGCGCTCGTGTCTGGGCTGGTTTGCCAGTGTCCTCGCAACCGTCTGTGGCTTGTGACTACACATGTAACTGCGCTCATGTCTGGGCCTATGTTTCCCAGTGTCCTCGCAGTTGTCGATGTATGGCATCTGCACTCATAGTTGCGCTCGTGTCTGGGCCTATTCGCGAGTGTCCTTGCAACCGTCTGTGGCTTGTGACTCCACTCGTAACTGCGCTCGACGACCGCCTGCACCTTTTGTCGCCCAATTAGGGCAAGGCTGACGTCGAGGATGGAGTATTGGAGACCCCATGCCCCCTCGATTGGACTGGGCTATTCTTTCGTTTCGCGACTGGCGACAGCAGCGACCAGCCAAGCGTTGTTCCTCATAATAGCAAAACCATTTACGTACCTTTGTCCATGACCGCCGCGCTTGTGGCGGGTAGTCTTACCTGGTCGACTGGGAAATGGTATGCAGGTTGGGCCATGACGCTGGTGGTGGGTGCTGTAGGAGGACCGATCTGCTGGCATCCTGCTGAGATAACTCTTGTGATGGCCGATGGTGCGACTTGCCAGCCGGAAGCTGTTGCGGCAACTGCTGCAGCCCCAGATGAGGTGGGTGCTGGTTAACGGTGAGGCTGGCTGCAGGGTGAAAGCTGGAAGCAATGCGTCGGCTTCTATATCGACCACTTTCCATTTTCCGGGGCTTGAGGTAGACTTCTGTTCCATGCTGTCACTTGACCCTGTCTCGAGGGTATCACTAATCGCACTGTCACTTGCCTTATTCGTCGTGGCTGTTTGCCTTCCGTGGCCATTTTGCTTTGTTTTCTTTCTTTTAATTCTTTTCTTTTGGGATTTTCTTTGGGTGATTTTTTTTCTTTTCTATCGATGGCACTTTGACTTTGCTTGAACTGCACTGTCTTCTATTATTTTCTCTCTTCTCTTTTCCCTTCGCGCACCCGAGTTACACTGTACGAGCGCTTGGGCAGAACTTGTTGCCACGCGGTCACGACGCTGAGATTAACGGGTTTCTCGCCTAGCGGGATTCCGTGCTCAAATTTCACCGGTTCAAACTGTCGAACAACGGGTTGTTTCAAATTTCGTACGATTTCACTTTCGAGTATTCTAGCTTCCCGATTTTTCCACTTTTGTTTTTTTTTTAATGTAATTTAATGTTATTTTACACGCGAACCTTCGTAGAATTTTCTTAGATTTGCACACTCGGTCCCTGCTCGGGCGCCATTGTAACGATGTTTTTCTGGGGGCCGGGGTGAAGCCGTCGGCGTCCAGAATTCGTTGCAAAAATTTGTAAATTTTGGAACCGTGTGTGCAAATTTAAAGATTTTTAGTTTATTATTCTAATTTTTAATTACATTTATTTTGTTGAAATTTTCATGTGTACACTTTGCTTAACTTATATTATCGATATTGTGTGGTGGGAGGCCGACCGCTGGGGCACTAGCAATTTCCAGCCAATTCCATGAGTCGATGTCCGTCTGAGGCGCGTTGGATTTTGGTACGTGCGGTCGGGTTTCGTAGCAACGGAGGATTATGGGGCGATACGCTGTTATCTACGGTGAGTCTTGGCGAGAGCTCTAAATTCTACGTCAGAGAGTCTATACACCGCACGAATTGCCGGCGAAAGCCTACTTCAGATTGGGCAACGGGGAAAAGAGTCTACACACAGATTTAGAGCAAAGGGGTACCATAGAGAGAGGGGTTATCTGGCAAGGATTTTTCGGGGACAGTAGGGTCTTCATTTTACGTGGATACTGGCGAATTTCTAACGGGAGAATTTACGGGGATTTGAGGTAAGCGGAACCGTTGCACCCGGCGAATTCGCGGGCGAAAATTCCGAATCAGGGCGGTTGAGGTCGAGGGTCTGCGGGAGAGTATAGGGACGCGGAACTGAGCTCACCACATGGATCGTTGGCGAAAGTTCTGAATAAAGAGAGTTTTCGGGAGGAAAAACTAGGTTTGGGCTGAATTCTCGGGTTTTTTGCTGGGAGAGCGGAACTACTGTCACCACATGGGTCGTTGGCGAAAGTTCCGAAGAGAGAAGACTAGAGGAAGCGGAATTTGCTGGCCAAATTCTGCTGAATCCTTTAAGAGAACGAGCGAAACTAATGTCACCACACGAATTGCTGACGAGGTTTCGAGGGCTTATGCTAAGGGCAAGGTCGGTGGGGAAAAACGATGAGGGGTGAGATTTTACCAAAGAAGCGGAATTAGCTTACCACGCGAGTTGCTGGCGAAATTCCGAATTTATTACTATGAGAAGAGAGACGGGGTGATGGGAAAACTACGAGAGAGATTTGGTCCAGGGAACGGAAAAACTATCACCACGCGGGTTGCTGGCGAAATTTCCGAATAAATTTCTACAGGGAGAGAGACTGGCTGAGGGGAAAAACTATGAGTGAGATTTGATCAAAGGAACGGAATAAATCACCACACGAGTTGCTGGCGAAATTCCGAATTTATTTCTACGAGAAGAGAGACTGGGTGAGGGAAAAACTACGAGAGAGATTTGGTCAAAGGAACGGAATAAATCACCACACGAGTTGCTGGCGAAATTCCGAATTTATTTCTACGAGAAGAGAGACTGGGTGAGGGGAAAACTACGAGCAAAATTCTATTCAAGGAGCGGAATTGCGATCACCACACGTGTTGCTGGCGAAAATTCCGAAATTAATTCTACTAGAAGAGAGACTGGGCGATGGGGAAAACTACGACCAAAATTCTATTCAAGGAGCGGAATTGCGATCACCACACGTGTTGCTGGCGAAAATTCCGAAATTAACTACACGAATCAACTACTCTCGCTAGACTACCGACTCTAATTTTCTACTTATTTCTTACCCTCTGTCCGTTGTGTTGTTCCACCGCGAAATGCCGTCGGTGATTTTGCGCTTAGATCTCGACTGTTCGCTTCGAGGGTCCGCGACTGACTAACTTCTTATTTCGCTCGGGCCGATCGTCTGGCCATTTCGCAGACTCCGGCGCCGACCATAAAACGGATTTCCCCCGTCGTGTGAAGGGAGTTGCCACCCAGTGTGCTAAGGCCCCAGTGACTTTCCTCCTGTTATGGTAATGCTACACCTAGGATTACAATTCATTAATTCTGTACATACTAGTGGCGAAATTCCTTAAAATGAATTTGAATACTCTGCTTACTGTAAGGGTTTTTTTTTAATTCATATAAAAAAATGTGAAAAATATAAAAGTAGGGAAAAGTAAATGGAATTCTCAAATGAAATGTGTGGGGGAAAACGCGTCCCCACAACTTTCCTCCTCACAATCTCTACGTCTGAGTTTACCATTTCCAACTTTTCTATATGTCGTCCCTCAAGTCTGCCATTTTCTTGGCCCGCTACTGTCCGGTTGGTCTGAGTCCCCCACTCGTCTATAATCCTTATCACCTCTGACCGCCTCAAAGTGGTCTTAATTTGTTAGTTCTCTAGCTCCTACTCAACGACAAATAAGAGATTTCCTTGTCCCCTATAACAAAAGCTGTTCTCGCACTCCGGCAGCCATCTAAACCTGTTCTTCGTCTCTAGAGGCTTTACCAAATCAGCGAAATTCGAAACAAATCTATATACCGTAGCGAAGAAACAGAAAAATTTAATTTTTCCCTATTCATCACAAGCCCTGCCCACAAATCCTCCTCAGGACCTCCTTCAGAACCTCAACATGCTTATCAAATGTATTTGTACCGATAATAATATCGTCAAAATATACGAAAACATGGAGTTCTAAGTCAGCCCCAAGTCAATCAGGCATAGCTCGATAAACTTCCCCTACTAACTCCTCAAGAACCGAATTTTCCCTAGTTGACAAAGCAAACCTATCAACTATCGCCGCTACTGACGAGGCCTTGGCCTGAAAATTATACTGACTTTTCAAGAACCGAATTCTCCCTAGTTGATAAAGCAACCCTATCAACTACCGCCGCTACTGACGAGACCTCGACTTGGTCTGAAAAACTCCACTGACTCTTGGCCAAATCTGGCACAACACCGGCCCTAGACCACAAGTCCACGCCAAGAATCAATGCCTGGAGCAAATCCGACACCACGAGGCATGGACCGACTTGCCCTCTACCTCGAAATGAACCGAAACTACCCCAACTAACTCCTCAATTTCTTCATATAAGAATAACCCACTCAAAAAAAACCAACACTCAAAAAAACATTTTAAAAAAATATATCAAATAAACCAGCGTACCACGCTCACAGAATTAAAAAAAAAATGAAATAAATAAAATAAAATTCAAATTCCAAAAAAAATTATTAAAAATAAAAATTTAAAAAAAAATAATTAAAAAAACACTCAAATTATCCAAAAAAAAAATATTAAAAAAAGAATGAATAAATAATAAAAAAAAAAAATACAAATACCGAGGTGCAACACTTCAAAAATTAAACTAAAATTATTAAAAAAAATTTAAATTAAAAAACTACAATTATTGCACCAAAACAAACTCATCGGAGATATCCCGAACTCTGTCGCTGGCTCTGTCGTCACGGCAACGTCGATGTGACTTCAAAAAAAAAGCTAAATAAAATAAAATAATTTGAAAAAAAACATTTAAAAAAATATATCAAATAAACAAGCGTACCACGCTCACAGAATTAAAAAAAAATGAAATAAATAAAATAAAATCAAATTCAAATTCCAAAAAAAATTATTAAAAATAAAAATTTAAAAAAAAATAATTAAAAAAACACTCAAATTATCCAAAAAAAAAATATAAAAAAACAAAAACGAATGAATAAATAATAAACAAAAAATACAAATACCGAGGTGCAACACTTCAAAAATTAAACTAAAATAATTTAAAAAAAAATTATTTAAATTAAAAAACTACAATTATTGCACCAAAACAAACGGAACGGACTCACCGGAGATATCCCGAACTCTGTCGTAACGGCAACGCCGATGTGACTTCAAAAAAAAAAAGCTAAATAAAATAAAATAAAATAAAATAAAATAAAATAATTAAAATGTAAAAAAAATTATACAAAACATCACAAAAAAATTATTTTAAAAAATATACAAAAAAAAACCCGAAAAATTGAAGAAAAAAAAAATTTTTTTAAAATAATAATATTAAAAAAAAATTTAACGAAATAGCCCCACGTTGGGCGCCAGCTTATCGCGCTATTTTTAACTAAAACTTCATTTAAACTAAAATCAAAAATCCACAAGCGATAATTAAAATCCCTAATTGCCCGCTAGCTCAATCGCGACGCGTGGGATTAAAGCCGACCCTCGCGGAATGGTATCCCCGACCGAACTAAACACACGAATACGCGAAAACCCGATAACTAAACTTTTCAAATCCCTCTCTGAAATATACGTATATGGAAACCGCAAATAACCGAACGTGAAATGGAAACGAAAACCCACTTACACACAAAACGGAAATCTGTCAAACGAGAGTATTTAAAAAAAAAATTACTAATGACAAAAATCAAGTTCTTATGTGCCCCTGGTTCACGGTACCACTCACTGACACACAAAACGGAAATTTGTCAAACTAGAGCATTTTATAAAAAAAACACTAATGACAAAAATTATGTTTTTATGTGCACTTGATTTACGGGACCAGACCGACCTGCCTGAAATCCCTCCCACGATTCTTTACAGAATCAATTCACCAGCTGGACTTCGAAAAAAATCGATGTCCAGCAACAACTTGGCTCAGGTGCGGGACGCCACAACAAAAATTGGAAGGGAAAGGGGAAACCAGGACCACAAAACCGGCGTAGACCAACTCCACTATTAAATCTCGAAACACCAGTGACCGACTTGCCACAACCGACTTGCCACAACTTGACAAACTCTATTAACATTTTTTTCCCTCCTTTTATACCCTTCGAATAAACTAAATGGCCGACTGCCACAGATAAAAAAAACACCAAAAACACTATTGCCACCCGCTGGTGGAAATAACACCAGCGCGGAAAAATACTCCCTTCGAAAATATCTCCTGCCTCAGCTCCACCATCCGACAAAGTTCTCAGCAACCACAAAAACCCAATCAAATTAAAAAAACAATCCTTTTTTTTAAAAACACTACTTGAAAATTAAAATTTAAAATTAAAAAGAAAACGCCAGTCCACTAAACTGTTCGCACTCTTTTCCCTGTCTAAAAAGAACTAAAAGAATCTTGTCTATATGAACGCATATATGGCGCTCACTTTCCATTTCTCTAACATCTTCCCCCACCGAACCCAAACATGAGCGCGACCTACGCAGAAGCCAGTATTCGCAGTCGGGGCTTTGCCCACACCTATATGTGAAAGATCTTCTCAGATTTTTCTAGAGTGTGTTTGGCAAATTTACATATACACCGCCGTACCCACCAAAATGAAAATACTCAAATTGGCGGCACTCATGTATGTATAGGCGAAAGCATAAATGTCGGGTTTTCGGTCTGTGTTTTTCCCTTCGGTTTTGTTCACCCGTCGCCCCGAACAAAGGGAAAACACAAAACAATAACAAACAAACAGCAATAACAGCAAACAAAATTCTGTCGCAAATTTATGCCGCGACAATACTTTTTGTTATTGTTTAAACTTTTGAGAAGCTTGCAATGTCAGCAATCAAATATTGATAAAGCAATAACAAATATTTCAAAACTTAAACAAAAAACGCTTTTAAAATTTAACACTATTACTTCGTATGATAGATGAAAATTAGATTTATGTTATTAACATTGTTTTTTGGAATTCTAATTGCTTCTATTGCCATGTCATTGAATATATGAGATACTGACACTATAGAGTAGTAGACTTTCTGTATTTTCTTTGCTAAGGACGTCAATATCGAGTTTTGGCTTGTTTCGCATGTGTTGCTTCATTATTGACCACCGCGAAAAAAACGAAAAAGTGACCATCTCTATTTTGCATGCAGTCGGCATCGTCGGAGCCGCTGCAAAACACTAAAAAAAAACAATAAATTTGTAATAAATATCGCAAAAAATGTGAATAAAAAATTCCCCAAAAAAAAGATAGCGTCTCTCACACCGAATTCTTCTTCCCGCTCACACGAAAGCGAAACAGATGAAGAAAGTGCGAAAATGTTGCAACAACAAGAAAGTGCGAGAGCAGCGAAAAACTACGTGTCCCCTCTTGCTTCCAATAACGATGACTCCCCTCGTCCATCATCTCAAAATGCAACGCTCTCAAAGCACACTTTATCGTTAGTGTTGCCAACTACTCCCGTTCAACAACTTAAACACGGTGGATCTCTCACGCCCGTTCTCTCATGTAGTAAAGAATGTGCAACTCCCAACACACACACAGGTAACTCTGTTTCGCCTTTTGTTCTCGAAATTCCATTTCAGCACAACATGCAAATTCCCCTTTGCGTTACTCCCGCTCCGAACTTAAATGAGCAAAAATTAGTAAGAGAATTATCTTCGGTCTGACCTAAGCTATAATACCCTGCACATGCGAGTACGATGCATTCTGAGACCATATGTTAGTAATTTTATCGAAAATCGGTTGATAGTTTTTCGATATTTTATTCATAATTTTTCGATAATTTATCGATTTTTTTTCGATATTTATCGATAATTTTCCAATATTTATCGATAATTTTAGTTTCCTGATCCATTTCAAAATTGTGTTCCAATTCCATTTTGTTCCGGTCCAATTCCATTTTGTTCCGGTTTCATTCCCATTTCGTTCCCGACCTCATTTCCAACCCAATACAAAAAACCGCATCCAAATCGGTTCAGTATTTCTCAAGATAAACGAAAATAATACAAATTGTCCAAAAACCACCACCAATTTACTTACGTGAAAAAAACTCAAATCCCCAAATAAAAATAATTTCCCAAATCATTGGTGACCACACATTTCATGTAATCCCTATTTTCAAGGGAAGAATTCATGAAACTAAAATTCAAATCTCGCTATAGAAAATTATCGAATCCTTCAATAATTCAAAAAAGAGCTATTACACATATCAGCTTAAAAGCTCCAAAGGTCTTTCCGTTGTCCTGAAAGGCATTGACTCGTTTGTTGAATGCAATGAAATCAAAAGCGCTTTAATCGAAGAGCGCTTCCACGTTAAATCCGTTTTTAACATACAAAATCGAGAAAAAAACTCAAATCCCCAAATAAAAATAATTTCCCAAATCATTGGTGACCACACATTTCATGTAATCCCTATTTTCAAGGGAAGAATTCATGAAACTAAAATTCAAATCTCGCTATAGAAAATTATCGAATCCTTCAATAATTCAAAAAAGAGCTATTACACATATCAGCTTAAAAGCTCCAAAGGTCTTTCCGTTGTCCTGAAAGGCATTGACTCGTTTGTTGAATGCAATGAAATCAAAAGCGCTTTAATCGAAGAGCGCTTCCACGTTAAATCCGTTTTAAACATACAAAATCGAGACAAAATTCCCCAACCACTATTCCGAGTGGAACTGGAATTTGATCCAAAGTCCCTAAACACGGGGGAATCTCACCCAATTTACTCACTGCGGTATCTCCTCCATTGCAAAATTACAGTGGAAGAGCCTCATAAGCGCCGAGGACCAATTCAGTGCCAAAATTGCCAAGAATGCAGTCGCACAAAATCGTATTGCACACTCCCCAGCGTGTGCGTAATATGTGGCGATTTCCACCGCACAAACTTGTGCAAAAAAACTAAATAGGATGCGAATGTTAAAAAATGCAGAAATTGCGGTGGCAACCATACAGCAAATTATAGAGGCTGTCCCATCTACAAATCCTTCAAAAGCAAGGCTTTTCCCAAAGCTGATGCGTTCCCCCTAAAACAGGATTTAAGAAAAATCACAACAAATCCCTCACAATCCAATATACCTGCTTATGTAAATCCCAAAACTCAGTCCCCCAGTTCACGGGTGGGCAGGTTTCCTTTAAATTAATTTCCGCAATTTCGATTTAAAATTAAGGGTTTTTGGCAACTTCAAAATTTTAGGAACAAAGTAGCCAAAAACCCTTAATTTTAAATCGAAATTGCGGAAATTAATTTAAAGGAAATTTATTTTCTGCTTTTTAGTCGGTTAAAGGGTTATATTTTAAAAAACTTATTTTTTACTCTTTTTTTATTTTCCCCTTTTTTTAAAAAATTTTTTTTTTCGGTATATTTCTTTCCCATTTATATTTTGCCCGTGTAGTTTTTCTTCTTAAATTTTTACAATTTAAAAATTTTTTTGGATTTAAAAAAAAAATTATTCCCCTCTTTTTCCCCCTTTTTTTTTCCTTTTTTACTCTTTTTCCCCAATGCTAGCCTAAGAGAAAAATTTTAGCCCTGTAGCTTAAAAAATACGAAAGTTAGAACTTTAAATTGGCTCCATTCCGCTCCCCTTTGCCCCCACACCCCCCTTTCCAAAGGGTATAAAAAATCATTTTGTCAATAAGAACCCACCTATCATCATTGTAGCTTGAAGGAATCGGAAGTTATGCCATGTTTAAAAAAAAAAGGTTTGAGTGCCCCCACGGCCCCCTACGCCTCTGATGGACCCCAAAATTTAATAGAATGCATTGTCACCGGAGTTCAGCTCTCTAGCTCATGTGGAATTGTATGAAAAAGCTCGCCGCAGATTTGAGGATATATATATATATATATATATATATGAACTTGCTTTGGGCGGACTATATATATATATATATATAAGGGTTATAAAAAGAAGCCATTTGACTATAGAATCTTCTCTAGATCTCTCATCAGACCATACGCCTACTATTATCACAATAAAGTACACCCCAAGCTCTGAGGTCAACCCACCAGATAAATTGACTAGTAAACTCACAAACTGGCTCAAATATCTAAAGTATATAAGCTCTCACATTAACCCTAATGTATCACTAAAAACGAAAAACCAAAATAAACACTGCTGTTAGTAAATTCATATTTTTGCTTTCCCAAGCAGCTCCAGCGGCAACTCCCGCCCAAATCCAAAATAGCTCAACTCGCAGCTATACAAAATTTACTCCAAAACATATAAAGCAGCTTCTAAAAATAAAAGAAAAATACGAGACTTTCAACAACTCGTTGAACATCTCGCACCCACAAAATCAACAAATTACTCTCTCTGGCGAGCTAAAAATATGAATAAACTGGTACTGACAGAACCTCCCATACGGCTGAAAAATAGAAACTGGGCCAGAAGCGATGCTGAAAAAGGTGCTGCTTTTGCCAACCACCTAAAAACCGTATTCACCCCGAATGAGACAACTGGTGATATCCCATTACCAACATTAATCCCACTCAATAACTCCTGTACAGTCGCGATTAAAAAAATGAACTTATGGAGGCTATAAATAAATGACTGGTTCCGCTAAGCATGAAGGCTATAGCGCAGGTAATTGTAAAGATCGACGTTGAGCTAAGCAAAAAGGACTTTTAGCTGTGTTTATTCTGCTAAGCATTAGGGCTATAGCGGAAGTTAGATATTATAGATATGATAGTTATTTATTGAATTTAGGTATTTTATCGCGCTATTTTGAACTAAAACTTTATAAAACAAACTAAAATCAAAAATCCCCACGCGATAATTAAATTCCCTATTTGCCCGAATAGCACAGTCGCGAAGCGTGGGATTTAAGACGACCCTCGCGGTATGGTATCCCCGGACGAACGAACAACACGAACACACGAAAACCTGATAAATACACTTTTTTAAAAACTACACCGAAACTGCCGCAATATATATATATATAGGTATATATATAACTATATATAAAAGAAACGGAAATTTTCCCGACACAAGGAAAATAATACCGAACACAAACCCTTTTTCAAAATCAACACAAACCGACAATCACCCAAAAGAAATTATTCATATACCAAAAATTATATTTCTTTAAACGCAATTGATTTGCGGGACCAGACCAACCTGTCTGAAATCCCTCGCACGATTCTTTGCAGAATCTATTCACCAGCTGGACTTCGATAAAATTCGATGTCCAGCAACAACTTGGCTCTGATGCGGGACGACACAAACAAAAAAAGGAATAAGGAAGGGGGGAAACGGCCAAGCAAATTCCAAGCAAAAAACTTGAAATTCCCAGGACGGAAACACTTCACCAAAACAAATCACGACCGAACACAACCTGTCCAACTCTATTAAATTCCTCAAATTCAAAACACTAAATGGCTGACTGCCACAAATAAAATAAAGCAAAATAAACACTAGCTGGCAAAACTAAACCAGCGCGCAAAAATACACCCTTTGGAACACTTGTCCTCCAGCCACAGTCCGACAATGGCAACAGCTCCACTTCACCACTCCAAAAAAAATACAATTTAAAAAAAGAAAGAAAATTATCCAAATTTTCCAAACAACTAATTTAAGATTCAAATAAATTAAAAATCTACAGCTTTAACACTCTCCTTCTTCCCTGCTCAAAAAGAACTAAAAGAATTTGAATATATGAGCGCCTATGACGCTCACTTTCCATTTATTTTCCCACATACATAGAGCGCGGCTTACGCAGAAACCAGTGTCCGCAGTCGGGGCTTTACCCATACCTATATGCGAAAAATCTCTTCAGATTTTTCTAGGTGTGTTTGGCAAATATACATATACCCCCCTGCACCCACCAAAATGAAATATACATTTTGGCGGCACTCATGTACGTATAGGCGAAAGCATAAATGTTCTCAAATTCCCCTCCCTCAAACAGGTTCAAAGAGTACAAAAGCTTTAGTCCAGGTTTTGACATTTTACTATTGTAATGGCGAGGCTGGCAATACCCTCATCGGATCGCCGCCGCTCACTGAGCTAACTTAACGAAAGCAAAAGCGAAAGAAAGGAGAAGAAAGCAAGAGAACTTTGACAGCTCAAACAAAATATTCAGTTTTCTTCTTCCGCGCGCCGGTCGCATTTCACCCGCGAGAGGCGAATTTATTTTGCTTAACAAATTAAGCAAAACAAATATATTTATAAAAAAAAATTATCAATCAATAAAATCGTTCAGTGCGTTCTTTCGGTTAGTGCGTGTGAGATTTAGTTCCTTCGATTTTGTTCGCCCGTCGCCCCGAACAAAAGGGAAACATAAAAAAAACATAACAAACAATACAACAAAACAACAACAACTGTGCCGCGAATCTATACCGCGACAACCCCACCTCCACCTCCGCGAAAGTTGCTTGGTCTCCTGAGACCAGCGAACTTTCGAATCTAACCGGAGAAAAATCACCCTGAGTCGATGTGCGGCCTAAGGTCCTGCACATGCCATGTCTCGTCCGTCTTCGTCTTCTAAAACATATGTCCACGGAGACACCCTCTTTTTAACCCTAAACGGTCCAACAAATTTCGGAGCTAACTTCGCTGCAAAATAGTTTGCAGCATCGGACAAAACAAAATTACGTCTCCATACTAACTCGTGCGGTAAATACTGCACGTCTGAGATTGTACGTTTTCGCTGTCTTGGCACTTGCCATTTCTAACTTTTTCCGTATGTCTTCCCTCAAGTCTGCCATTAACTTGGCCCGGTCCTCACTACTACTGTCCGGTTGGTCTGAGTCTCCCACTCGTCTATAATCTCTATCACCCCTGACCGCCATATTTCGGCCAAAATTCACGAAGTATGGCGACGCTCCCAAAACCTCATGCTGCGATGTTCGAATGCAGCACGCCACCTTTGAGAGATGAGAATCCCATGTCCGATGGTTTTCTGTCTACTTTACGATATTAGACTTAACAAAAATACAAAGACAAAACAATCCAAACAGTTAATTTACGCGACAAAGATTACAAATATTAATTTTAATATTTTATTTTTTTATACGAAATATAAAAAAATCAAATACAAATAGAACAGTTAAGTAACATAATATAAGATTAACGTAACAATAAATAATAGAATTAAAAGAAAATATTATGAAGCATCAGAATTCATGCGAAGAATATGAATTTGATCAAATATAATTTTTGTCTACTTTACGATATTAGACTTAACAAAAATACAAAGACAAAACAATCCAAACAGTTAATTTACGCGACAAAGATTACAAATATTAATTTTAATATTTTATTTTTTTTATACGAAATATAAAAAATCAAATACAAATAGAACAGTTAAGTAAACAGTAACGGAACGAATGTGAATTCAGCTAAAAATTTTCAGCTGTCTATTTTTTTCAGTTTGTTTCGAAAATGTTTTTATTTCGGCCAGGCAAAATAATATACATGGGATAGTTTCTTCATGTAATGCAGTAGATAACAAGTGAGTAAGTTTCCGTCGGGCAAAACCGACTTATATATACCCTACACCTACTGGGCCATATTGGATCCGCCATCTTTAATTTAGCAATTTCGACATCAAATTCGAAATCAGCGACCCCAAATCCAAAATTTGGGATCACTAGCTTTCTTCTAGCTCCTTCAATCGTGTGTACAAGAAAAGAGGACGGACAGACAGATAGGGCTAAATCAACTCTGGAGGTGACGCTGATCAAGAATACCGGACACGCTTCCTTGGGGTTACAAACATCAGACCAAAGTGTATATTCCTATACCTAGGGTTACCAGACGTACTCTTTTAAAGAGTACAGTACTCTTCTTTAGGCCCTCCTCTTTTTTACTCTCACCTTTTCCCCAAATTTACTATTTAGTACTCTTTTTCTTGTTTCGGGGATCTTACCATATCACAACTGAATGTAACGGCTCTGTAAGGTAACAAATTTTTATTATTCGTCAGAATTAATAAAAACCCTTATTACGTTTGTTAGTTTGAAGCATTTCTTGGCATATTACATTCAATAAGTTACAAAAATTCTTAAATACTAGGATTAAAAAGAAATTTTAGTATGGGATCTATAAAAAAAACTGCATTACTTGAAAAAATATGTTTTCGATAAAAATGATTTTTGTTTTGTTTTTATTTCGTGCATAAATATAACGGTAACAGATTTCGAAAAAGTTTTAATGCAGTTTCAGAAAAATTATCCAGCAGAAAAACATGACTATGATGTGTTTTTTCATAGCAGGGGAGTATTATCCCTTTAATTTGTTTGTCACTTAGACCCTTTGGACTTTACAATTTTGATTCATAATGTCTAATGAAACCTAAGTAGTTAGGAAATTTTAATTTTGAATCGGCGTATACATTGGTAGATACTTAGTAAGTTTTCCAAAATTACAAATTTTTTTTAAATATTTCAGCTTACAAAAAAAAACTATTTAATTTATTGAAAAAAAATGGTTTGATTTAAAACTAGCTCCGCTCGCAATAATTTTGTATTTTCACGTTAATGTATAAATGTTATACTAATTATGTATTATTTAGGCAACTGAAACCAGTCACGCTTCTGCCCATTTAAAATCCAGCACCAAATCCAAAATTTCAGCGAAATTCCTTAAATAGGACCCGAGTTACAGCGCTTTAAACGTTTTAGGGCGTGGCAGTGAGTGGCCCGTAAATGTTCATAGTTAACCCTCTTCCCAATCACCACCCAGCACCAAATCCAAAGTTTCAGCGAAATCCCTTGAACAGGACCCGAGTTACAGAGCTTTAAATTTTTTAGAACGTGGCAGTGGGCTGCAATTTTCAAAATCAACTTGTCTGTGGTGCAAAATATAGATTGCCTCCCCGTGGTGCACCCTGGAAAACGCTAAATGATCTGTCACAACTGGCTGCCAAACTATCAAAACACCAAAATACCATCTCCTGGCAAACGAGAAGTATCACAAAACTATGCAGTTACCATAAGCTAAATAAAACCCAAAACCACATAAAAAATTTTAGCGAAATCTAACAGACACTGCATTTTAGAATAATATTTGCCACGCCCAAACCCTATGATGAGTTCAATGAAATTACCTACATTTTGAAATGTGTTTCATTAAAATCGGTTAAGTATTTCTTGAGTTATAAGAGAACAAACATACAAACAAACCTACAATCAAACTCACAAAGAATTATATATAAGTAAGGATAAATTGGTGATTGGGGGATTTAAACAAAAATTAAATTAAATTCAAGTTTTTGAAAATTTAACCAAATTCAGTAATTTTTAGGCAATCCCGGGATTGTGCGGGATCCCGGGATTGCAATCCCTACATGGTTAAGTTAAGCAACGCCAGGAAGAAGTCTCTGAAAATATTAGCAATTCGAGATATATGCACATAATTTGGTTTGACTTCTATGTTCAAATATGAGTTTAAAGAAATCGTATGTATATATACATATATAATTTGAAAGCAGGTGCTGACAATGGAGAAACCTCACCTGAATACTTGAAAGTTCATCTTCATTTGAAATAAATCTATCGGATATATTTTGAAGTAGACCTTCAACGCAAGGTATGAATAAATACACCTTGCAATATTCTTCAACAGATGTAGTGCCAGGATGTGCACGTGATGTCAGCTTGGCAAATCTTGGAAGTTGTAGGTTCGTTTGAAAAACAGTTTCAGTCTTATGGCTTAAAACATTATGATACCTCTGAGTGGCATTTTCGGCATACTTTGATCTGTAGATAGTAACTGGATGGCACGAATATTTTTGAAAAAGATACGCATAAAAATTGACAAACATAATACACTGCGTTACAGTTGCCCAGAACTTGGGGCGCCACCTAATACACGTTGTAAGTCTGTCCAAAAAAATTAAAACTGCATACCAGGAATTTTGATTACACCCCCAAAATCTGAAGTTAGAAGAGAAAACCCAATTCTTGTCGGTGTTGCCCTATTTTTAATGATAACTTTAGAAGCGTAGAATAGATGAGCTTGTTTAAAAGAATATAAACAGACGCTTCAATCGAATTTTTTTTTTCGATTTTCGAATTTTTTTTTAAACTTTGGTTTTTTAAGCTTAATACATTTCTATACCTTTTACGTCTCCTTTTTAGCATCTTAAAAGATGAACCAGCGATAAAGTGTACAAAAAAAAGATAATTTTTACCCAAATCAGCAAAAATGCTCCAGCGAAAAATTAAATACTGCAGTCAATTTTGAACGGATTTGATTAAGTTTTTGCTCGTTGAACGCAAAATTGGATGTATTTTTAATTTTTGTAAAAAAATTAGTATGGTGCTATAAAAAAAAAAATTCTTAAATAAAAAACTTCTAACTTCAGATAATGGGTATGCAGTTTTCATTTTTTTGGACAGACCTACAACGTGTAATAGGTAACGCCCCAAGTTCTGACAATGTTTTTTTGTAACGCAGTGTTATAATTGCAAAGCCCAAATAAAAAATATTTTTGCAATTGTTGTTTCATCTTGCTTCAGCAATTCTAAAAAAAAATTGTTTTAAATGATTTTGAAAAAAATTGTAATTATATTACACCAAAATCAGAAAAGTCGAGGGAAAACACCTTGTCGATTTGATATGGAATTGCGCATAGTTAGTTATCGCTGATAACTTATCAGTAGAGCTCGAAAAAAACCACACAAACATTTTCAAAACAAGCTAGCAAATAAGCACGAAATTAGGACGAAATAATCGCAAAATTTGCAAGCGGAACCACTCTTAGGCACGCCTAAAAAAAACACACTGTAATGCAAAAATGTTTTATTTTCAAGAAGGAAAAGACAATATAAATCTAATATACACATTAACGATCGCACCGAAAGGCGATGATTTGAAAAAGCCCAAATAATGCTTTATGATCTTCAAAGATTTTTCATTATTTCCCTAATACTATCGCGCTATTTTTAACTAAAACTTTATTTAAACTAAAATCAAAAATCCCCACGCGATAATTAAAATCCCTAATTGCCCGCTAATTAAAGCCGACCCTCGCGGAATGGTATCCCCGACCGAACGAAACACACGAATACGCGAAAACCCGATAACTAAACTTTTCAAATCCCTCTCTGAAATATACGTATATGGAAACCGCAAATAACCGAACGTGAAATGGAAACGAAAACCCACTTACACACAAAACGAAAATCTGTCAAACGAGAGTATTTTAAAAAAAAAATACTAATGACAAAAATCAAGTTCTTATGTGCCCCTGGTTCACGGTACCACTCACTGACACACAAAACGGAAATTTGTCAAACGAGAGCATTTTAGAAAAAAAACACTAATGACAAAAATTATGTTTTTATGTGCACTTGATTTACGGGACCAGACCGACCTGCCTGAAATCCCTTCCACGATTCTTTACAGAATCAATTCACCAGCTGGACTTCGAACAAAATCGATGTCCAGCAACAACTTGGCTCAGGTGCGGGACGCCACAACAAAAATTGGAAGGGAAAGGGGAAACCAGGACCACAAAACCGGCGTAGACCAACTCCACTATAAAATCTCGAAACACCAGTGGCCGACTTGCCACAACCGACTTGCCACAACTTGACAAACTCTATTAACATTTTTTTCCTTCCTTTTATACCCTTCGAATAAACTAAATGGCCGACTGCCACAGATAAAAAAAACACCAAAAACACTATTGCCACCCGCTGGTGGAAATAACACCAGCGCGGAAAAATACTCCCTTCGAAAATATCTCCTGCCTCAGCTCCACCATCCGACAAGGTTCTCAGCAACCACAAAAACCCAATTTAAAAATCAAATTAAAAAAACAATCCTTTTTTTTAAAGACACTACTCGAAAATTAAAATTTAAAATTAAAAAGAAAACGCCAGTCCACTAAACTGTTCGCACTCTTTTCCCTGTCTAAAAAGAACTAAAAGAATCTTGTCTATATGAACGCATATATGGCGCTCACTTTCCATTTCTCTAACATCTTCCCCCACCGAACCCACACATGAGCGCGACCTACGCAGAAGCCAGTATTCGCAGTCGGGGCTTTGCCCACACCTATATGTGAAAGATCTTCTCAGATTTTTCTAGAGTGTGTTTGGCAAATTTACATATACACCCCAGTACCCACCAAAATGAAAATACTCAAATTGGCGGCACTCATGTATGTATGTGCGAAAGCATAAATGTCGACAGATTCCCCTCCCAAAACAGGTTTAGAGTACAAAAAGCTTTAGTCTAGTTTTTTTCATATTATGTCTTCGTCCCGTAAGTATAGTTTCGCGCAATGCCTTCCCCAACATCGGATCGTAAAAGCTCATCAACAAACTTCTAAAACGAAGTCGTAACAAAAGGGAATAAGAGATCTTGGCAGCAGTTGTCAATTCTCCGCCCGGCTGCATTCCACCCGCGAGTGTCAAATTTGGTTCAATTAAACCAAAATAATATAAATAAAAAATATAATAAAAAAGAACAATGCAATAAAAAGTGTCAGCGCGCGTTTTCGGTCTGTGTTTTTCCCTTCGGTTTTGTTCACCCGTCGCCCCGAACAAAGGGAAAACACAAAACAATAACAAACAAACAACAATAACAACAAACAAAATTCTGTCGCGAATTTATGCCGCGACAACCCCACCTCCACCTCCGCGAAAGTTGCTTGGTCTCCTGAGGCCAGCCAACTTTCGAATCTAACCGGAGAAAATCACCCTGAGTCCCCTATTCTCGTCCGTCTTCGTCTTCCAAAACATATGCCCACAAAGACACCCTCTTTTTAACCCAAAAAAAAATCGGACAAAACCAAAATAACGTCTCCATACTAACTCGTGTGGTAAATTCCGTACATCTCTACGTGTGAGTTTACCATTTCCAACTTTTCTATATGTCGTCCCTGGCCCGCTACTGTCCGGTTGGTCTGAATCCCCCACTCGTCTATAATCCTTATCACCTCTGACCGCCATATTCCGGCCAAAACTCACGAAGTATGGAGACGCCCCCAAATTCTCACGCAGCGCTGTTCCATTACAGCATGCCACCTTTGAGAGACGAGAATCCCACGTCCTGTGGTTCTCCGGCACATAAGCCCTCAAAGTGGTCTTAATTTGTTAGTTCTCTAGCTCCTACTCAACGACCTATTCAAATAAGAGATTTCCTTGTCCCCTATAACAAAAGCTGTTCTCGCACTCCGGCAGCCATCTAAACCTGTTCTTCGTCTCTAGAAGACCAGTTAGAGGCTTTACCAAATCAGCGAAATTCGAAACAAATCTATATACCGTAGCGAAGAAACAGAAAAATTAAATTTTTCCCTATTCATCACAAGCCCTGCCCACAAATCCTCCTCAGGACCTCCTTCAGAACCTCAACATGCTTATCAAATGTATTTGTACCGATAATAATATCGTCAAAATATACGAAAACATGGAGTTCTAAGTCAGCCCCAAGTCAATCAGGCATAGCTCGATAAACTTCCCCTACTAACTCCTCAAGAACCGAATTTTCCCTAGTTGACAAAGCAAACCTATCAACTATCGCCGCTACTGACGAGGCCTTGGCCTGCAAATTATACTGACTTTTCAAGAACCGAATTCTCCCAAAATTGGATGTATTTTTAATTTTTGTAAAAAAATTAGTATGGTGCTATAAAAAAAAAAATTCTTAAATAAAAAACTTCTAACTTCAGATAATGGGTATGCAGTTTTCATTTTTTTGGACAGACCTACAACGTGTAATAGGTAACGCCCCAAGTTCTGACAATGTTTTTTTGTAACGCAGTGTTATAATTGCAAAGCCCAAATAAAAAATATTTTTGCAATTGTTGTTTCATCTTGCTTCAGCAATTCTAAAAAAAAATTGTTTTAAATGATTTTGAAAAAAATTGTAATTATATTACACCAAAATCAGAAAAGTCGAGGGAAAACACCTTGTCGATTTGATATGGAATTGCGCATAGTTAGTTATCGCTGATAACTTATCAGTAGAGCTCGAAAAAAACCACACAAACATTTTCAAAACAAGCTAGCAAATAAGCACGAAATTAGGACGAAATAATCGCAAAATTTGCAAGCGGAACCACTCTTAGGCACGCCTAAAAAAAACACACTGTAATGCAAAAATGTTTTATTTTCAAGAAGGAAAAGACAATATAAATCTAATATACACATTAACGATCGCACCGAAAGGCGATGATTTGAAAAAGCCCAAATAATGCTTTATGATCTTCAAAGATTTTTCATTATTTCCCTAATACTATCGCGCTATTTTTAACTAAAACTTTATTTAAACTAAAATCAAAAATCCCCACGCGATAATTAAAATCCCTAATTGCCCGCTAATTAAAGCCGACCCTCGCGGAATGGTATCCCCGACCGAACGAAACACACGAATACGCGAAAACCCGATAACTAAACTTTTCAAATCCCTCTCTGAAATATACGTATATGGAAACCGCAAATAACCGAACGTGAAATGGAAACGAAAACCCACTTACACACAAAACGAAAATCTGTCAAACGAGAGTATTTTAAAAAAAAAATACTAATGACAAAAATCAAGTTCTTATGTGCCCCTGGTTCACGGTACCACTCACTGACACACAAAACGGAAATTTGTCAAACGAGAGCATTTTAGAAAAAAAACACTAATGACAAAAATTATGTTTTTATGTGCACTTGATTTACGGGACCAGACCGACCTGCCTGAAATCCCTTCCACGATTCTTTACAGAATCAATTCACCAGCTGGACTTCGAACAAAATCGATGTCCAGCAACAACTTGGCTCAGGTGCGGGACGCCACAACAAAAATTGGAAGGGAAAGGGGAAACCAGGACCACAAAACCGGCGTAGACCAACCTCACTATAAAATCTCGAAACACCAGTGGCCGACTTGCCACAACCGACTTGCCACAACTTGACAAACTCTATTAACATTTTTTTCTTTCCTTTTATACCCTTCGAATAAACTAAATGGCCGACTGCCACAGATAAAAAAAACACCAAAAACACTATTGCCACCCGCTGGTGGAAATAACACCAGCGCGGAAAAATACTCCCTTCGAAAATATCTCCTGCCTCAGCTCCACCATCCGACAAGGTTCTCAGCAACCACAAAAACCCAATTTAAAAATCAAATTAAAAAAACAATCCTTTTTTTTAAAGACACTACTCGAAAATTAAAATTTAAAATTAAAAAGAAAACGCCAGTCCACTAAACTGTTCGCACTCTTTTCCCTGTCTAAAAAGAACTAAAAGAATCTTGTCTATATGAACGCATATATGGCGCTCACTTTCCATTTCTCTAACATCTTCCCCCACCGAACCCACACATGAGCGCGACCTACGCAGAAGCCAGTATTCGCAGTCGGGGCTTTGCCCACACCTATATGTGAAAGATCTTCTCAGATTTTTCTAGAGTGTGTTTGGCAAATTTACATATACACCCCAGTACCCACCAAAATGAAAATACTCAAATTGGCGGCACTCATGTATGTATGTGCGAAAGCATAAATGTCGACAGATTCCCCTCCCAAAACAGGTTTAGAGTACAAAAAGCTTTAGTCTAGTTTTTTTCATATTATGTCTTCGTCCCGTAAGTATAGTTTCGCGCAATGCCTTCCCCAACATCGGATCGTAAAAGCTCATCAACAAACTTCTAAAACGAAGTCGTAACAAAAGGGAATAAGAGATCTTGGCAGCAGTTGTCAATTCTCCGCCCGGCTGCATTCCACCCGCGAGTGTCAAATTTGGTTCAATTAAACCAAAATAATATAAATAAAAAATATAATAAAAAAGAACAATGCAATAAAAAGTGTCAGCGCGCGTTTTCGGTCTGTGTTTTTCCCTTCGGTTTTGTTCACCCGTCGCCCCGAACAAAGGGAAAACACAAAACAATAACAAACAAACAACAATAACAACAAACAAAATTCTGTCGCGAATTTATGCCGCGACAACCCCACCTCCACCTCCGCGAAAGTTGCTTGGTCTCCTGAGGCCAGCCAACTTTCGAATCTAACCGGAGAAAATCACCCTGAGTCCCCTATTCTCGTCCGTCTTCGTCTTCCAAAACATATGCCCACAAAGACACCCTCTTTTTAACCCAAAAAAAAATCGGACAAAACCAAAATAACGTCTCCATACTAACTCGTGTGGTAAATTCCGTACATCTCTACGTGTGAGTTTACCATTTCCAACTTTTCTATATGTCGTCCCTGGCCCGCTACTGTCCGGTTGGTCTGAATCCCCCACTCGTCTATAATCCTTATCACCTCTGACCGCCATATTCCGGCCAAAACTCACGAAGTATGGAGACGCCCCCAAATTCTCACGCAGCGCTGTTCCATTACAGCATGCCACCTTTGAGAGACGAGAATCCCACGTCCTGTGGTTCTCCGGCACATAAGCCCTCAAAGTGGTCTTAATTTGTTAGTTCTCTAGCTCCTACTCAACGACCTACTCAAATAAGAGATTTCCTTGTCCCCTATAACAAAAGCTGTTCTCGCACTCCGGCTGCCATCTAAACCTGTTCTTCGTCTCTAGAAGACCAGTTAGAGGCTTTACCAAATCAGCGAAATTCGAAACAAATCTATATACCGTAGCGAAGAAACAGAAAAATTAAATTTTTCCCTATTCATCACAAGCCCTGCCCACAAATCCTCCTCAGGACCTCCTTCAGAACCTCAACATGCTTATCAAATGTATTTGTACCGATAATAATATCGTCAAAATATACGAAAACATGGAGTTCTAAGTCAGCCCCAAGTCAATCAGGCATAGCTCGATAAACTTCCCCTACTAACTCCTCAAGAACCGAATTTTCCCTAGTTGACAAAGCAAACCTATCAACTATCGCCGCTACTGACGAGGCCTTGGCCTGCAAATTATACTGACTTTTCAAGAACCGAATTCTCCCTAGTTGATAAAGCAACCCTATCAACTACCGCCGCTACTGACGAGACCTCGACTTGGTCTGAAAAGCTCCACTGACTCTTGGCCAAATCTGGCACAACACCGGCCCTAGACCACAAGTCCACGCCAAGAATCAATGCCTGGAGCAAATCCGACACCACGAGGCATGAACCGACTTGCCCTCTACCTCGAAATGAACCGAAACTACCCCAACTAACTCCTCAATTTCTTCATATAAGAATAACCCACTCCAAAAAAAAAAACACTCAAAAAAACATTTAAAAAAAAAATATCAAATAAACCAGCGTACCACGCTCACAGAATTAAAAAAAAACATGAAATAAATCAAATTCAAATTCCAAAAAAAATTATTAAAAATAAAAATTTTAAAAAAAATAATCAAAAAAACCCTCAAATTATCCAAAAAAAAAAATATTAAAAAAAGAATGAATAAATAACAAAAAAAAAATACAAATACCGAGGTGCAACACTTCAAAAATTAAACTAAAATTATTAAAAAAAATTTAAATTAAAAAACTACAATTATTGCACCAAAACAAACGGAACGGACTCACCGGAGATATCCCGAACTCTGTCGCTGGCTCTGTCGTCACGGCAACGTAGATGTGACTTCAAAAAAAAAGCTTAATAAAATAAAATAATTTAAAAAAAAACATTTAAAAAAATATATCAAATAAACCAGCGTACCACGCTCACAGAATTAAAAAAAAATGAAATAAATAAAATAAAATCAAATTCAAATTCCAAAAAAAATTATTAAAAATAAAAATTTTAAAAAAAATAATTAAAAAAACACTCAAATTATCCAAAAAAAAAAATATAAAAAAGCAAAACAAAAAAAAAAAGAATGAATAAATAATAAACAAAAAATACAAATACCGAAGTGCAACACTTCAAAAATTAAACTAAAATAATTTTAAAAAAAATTATTTAAATTAAAAAACTACAATTATTGCACCAAAACAAACGGAACGGACTCACCGGAAATATCCCGAACTCTGTCGTCACGGCAACGCCGATGTGACTTCAAAAAAAAATGCTAAATAAAATAATTAAAATGTAAAAATTATACAAAACATCACAAAAAAATACAAAAAAAAACCCAAAAAATTAAGGAAAAAAAAAATTAAAAAAAAAAAATAATATTAAAAAAAAATTTAACGAAATAGCCCTACGTTGGGCGCCAGCTTATCGCGCTATTTTTAACTAAAACTTCATTTAAACTAAAATAAAAAATCCACACGCGATAATTAAAATCCCTAATTGCCCGCTAGCTCAATCGCGACGCGTGGGATTAAAGCCGACCCTCGAGGAATGGTACCCCCGACCGAACGAAACACACGAATACGCGAAAACCCGATAACTAAACTTTTCAAATCCCTCTCTGGACGCCGATAACTAAACTTTTCAAATCCCTCTCGGGACGCCACAACAAAAATTGGAAGGGAAAGGGGAAACCAGGACCACAAAACCGGCGTAGACCAACTCCACTATAAAATCTCGAAACACCAGTGGCCGACTTGCCACAACCGTCTTGCCACAACTTGACAAACTCTATTAACATTTTTTTCCTTCCTTTTATACCCTTCGAATAAACTAAATGGCCGACTGCCACAGATAAAAAAAACACCAAAAACACTATTGCCACCCGCTGGTGGAAATAACACCAGCGCGGAAAAATACTCCCTTCGAAAATATCTCCTGCCTCAGCTCCACCATCCGACAAGCAACCACAAAAACCCAATTTAAAAATCAAATTAAAAAAACAATCCTTTTTTTTAAAAACACTACTCGAAAATTAAAATTTAAAATTAAAAAGAAAACGCCAGTCCACTAAACTGTTCGCACTCTTTTCCCTGCCTAAAAAGAACTAAAAGAATCTTGTCTATATGAACGCATATATGGCGCTCACTTTCCATTTCTCTAACATCTTCCCCCACCGAACCCACACATGAGCGCGACCTACGCAGAAGCCAGTATTCGCAGTCGGGGCTTTGCCCAAACCTATATGTGAAAGATCTTCTCAGAATTTTCTAGAGTATGTTTGGCAAATTTACATATACACCCCCGTACCCACCAAAATGAAAATACTCAAATTGGCGGCACTCATGTATGTATAGGCGAAAGCATAAATGTCGACAGATTCCCCTCCCAAAACAGGTTCAGAGTACAAAAAGCTTTAGTCTAGTTTTTTTTCATATTATGTCTTCGTCCCGTAAGTATAGTTTCGCGCAATGCCTTCCCCAACATCGGATCGTAAAAGCTCATCGACAAACTTCTAAAACGAAGTCGTAACAAAAGGGAATAAGAGATCTTGACAGCTGTTGTCAATTCTCCGCCCGGCTGCATTCCACCCGCGAGTGTCAAATTTGGTTTAATTAAACCAAAATAATAATATAAATAAAAAAAGAACAATATAATAAAAAAAGAACCATGTAATAAAAAGTGTCGCGCGCGTTTTCGGTCTGTGTTTTTCCCTTCGGTTTTGAGGGAAAAACACAAAGGGAAAACTTAAAACAATAACAAACAAACAACAATAACAACAAACAAAATTCTGTCGCAAATTTTTGCCGCGACAATACTTTTTGTTATTGTTTAAACTTTTGAGAAGCTTGCAATGTCAGCAATCAAATATTGATAAAGCAATAACAAATATTTCAAAACTTAAACAAAAAACGCTTTTAAAATTTAACACTATTACTTCGTATGATAGATGAAAATTAGATTTATGTTATTAACATTGTTTTTTGGAATTCTAATTGCTTCTATTGCCATGTCATTGAATATATGAGATACTGACACTATAGAGTAGTAGACTTTCTGTATTTTCTTTGCTAAGGACGTCAATATCGAGTTTTGGCTTGTTTCGCATATGTTGCTTCATTATTGACCACCGCGAAAAAAACGAAAAAGTGACCATCTCTATTTTGCATGCAGTCGGCATCGTCGGAGCCGCTGCAAAACACTAAAAAAACAATAAATTTGTAATAAATATCGCAAAAAATGCACCCAGAGAAATCTTCATGTATTTTAATTAACACTATTCATGTTATATTTACATGAAAAACATTTGTACGCAAAACAAAAACAATTCCAAAAAACTACAACTACATTGACAAAAATCGAAGCAAAACGCACACATTTACACAAATGAGAAATTTTTTTTTCGAAAATAAAAATATATTCAACATTTCTGTCAAATGTAAAATTTGAAAATAAACAGAAGAAATTTTTGAATTTCAAAACAAATTTGTTTTTGTCGACCTGAACGAAAGAAGCTCAGTGGCACAGCGTGTAGATGCGGAACTTGTAAACATTAGGTCCCGTGTTCAAATCTCGTCAGAGTAAAAGTTTTTTTAAATAGAAATTTTTAGATTTCAAATTCAGCTTGGTCTTTGGACGACATGAATTCATGAAGCGCAGTAGCACAGAGGGTAAAGTGATAAACTCAAGATCCGAAGGTCCAGCGTTCAAATCCAGTTCAGTGTGAAAAGGTATCTATTCGAAATGGTAATGTTAATTTGAAAATAAGTTAAAGAATGGTAAATAAAAAAAAATTTAATTAAAAAAACTTTTTCCGGAACGGGGACTCGATCCCCGTACTTCCGTTTATGAGGCCGACTGCCTAACCCTTGAGCTACCGGCAATGATTTGAATGAACGCATATTTACCAGTTTTCCCAGTTTAATGACAAACCTCTTCACACGTACACGTACACATATAGGAGTGTCATTTTTAACAATAGCATCTTGTTAAAACAACCTGAAAAATCGGTTTGAAAAATATTAACCACAAAATTGGTTAAAAATTGGTTAATTTAACACGATTTTTTCTCTGGGTGTGTGAATAAAAAATTCCCCAAAAAAAAAGATAGCGTCTCTCACACCGAATTCTTCTTCCCGCTCACACGAAAGCGAAACAGATGAAGAAAGTGCGAAAATGTTGCAACAACAAGAAAGTGCGAGAGCCGCGAAAAACTACGTGTCCCCTCTTGCTCCCAATAGCGATGACTCCCCTCGTCCATCATCTCAAAATGCAACGCTCTCAAAGCACACTTTATCGTTAGTGTTGCCAACTACTCCCGTTCAACAACTTAAACACTGTGGATCTCTCACGCCCGTTCTTTCATGGAGTAAAGAATGTGCAACTCCCAACACACACACAGGTAACTCTGTTTCGCCTTTTGTTCTCGAAATTCCATTTCAGCACAACATGCAAATTCCCCTTTGCGTTACTCCCGCTCCGAACTTAAATGAGCAAAAATTAGTAAGAGAATTATCTTCGGTCTGACCTAAGCTATAATACCCTGCACATGCGAGTACGATACATTCTGAGACCATATGTTAGTAATTTTATCGAAAATCGGTTGATAGTTTTTCGATATTTTATTCATAATTTTTCGATAATTTATCGATTTTTCATCGATAATTTATCGATTTTTTTTCGATATTTATCGATAATTTTCCAATATTTATCGATAATTTTAGTTTCCTGATCCATTTAAAAATTGTGTTCCAATTCCATTTTGTTCCGGTCCAATTCCATTTTGTTCCGGTTTCATTCCCATTGTTCAGTATTTCTCAAGATAAACGAAAATAATACAAATTGTCCAAAAACCACCACCAATTTACTTACGAGAAAAAAACTCAAATCCCCAAATAAAAATAATTTCCCAAATCATTGGTGACCACACATTTCATGTAATCCCTATTTTCAAGGGAAGAATTCATGAAACTAAAATTCAAATCTCGCTATAGAAAATTATCGAATCCTTCAATAATTCAAAAAAGAGCTATTACACATATCAGCTTAAAAGCTCCAAAGGTCTTTCCGTTGTCCTGAAAGGCATTGACTCGTTTGTTGAATGCAATGAAATCAAAAGCGCTTTAATCGAAGAGCGCTTCCACGTTAAATCCGTTTTTAACATACAAAATCGAGAAAAAAACTCAAATCCCCAAATAAAAATAATTTCCCAAATCATTGGTGACCACACATTTCATGTAATCCCTATTTTGAAGGGAAGAATTCATGAAACTAAAATTCAAATCTCGCTATAGAAAATTATCGAATCCTTCAATAATTCAAAAAAGAGCTATTACACATATCAGCTTAAAAGCTCCAAAGGTCTTTCCGTTGTCCTGAAAGGCATTGACTCGTTTGTTGAATGCAATGAAATCAAAAGCGCTTTAATCGAAGAGCGCTTCCACGTTAAATCCGTTTTAAACATACAAAATCGAGACAAAATTCCCCAACCACTATTCCGAGTGGAACTGGAATTTGATCCAAAGTCCCTAAACACGGGGGAATCTCACCCAATTTACTCACTGCGGTATCTCCTCCATTGCAAAATTACAGTGGAAGAGCCTCATAAGCGCCGAGGACCAATTCAGTGCCAAAATTGCCAAGAATGCAGTCGCACAAAATCGTATTGCACACTCCCCAGCGTGTGCGTAATATGTGGCGATTTCCACCGCACAAACTTGTGCAAAAAAACTAAATAGGATGCGAATGTTAAAAAATGCAGAAATTGCGGTGGCAACCATACAGCAAATTATAGAGGCTGTCCCATCTACAAATCCTTCAAAAGCAAGGCTTTTCCCAAAGCTGATGCGTTCCCCCTAAAACAGGATTTAAGAAAAATCACAACAAATCCCTCACAATCCAATATACCTGCTTATGTAAATCCCAAAACTCAGTCCCCCAGTTCACGCAACCTGCCTGACTTTGCAGTATTTAAATCTGTAAAAAGGAGCCACTTGACTATAGAATCTTCTCTAGATCTCTCATCAGACCATACGCCTACTATTATCACAATAAAGTACACCCCAAGCTCTGAGGTCAACCCACCAGATAAATTGACTAGTAAACTCACAAACTGGCTCAAATATCTAAAGTATATAAGCTCTCACATTAACCCTAATGTGTCACTAAAAACGAAAAACGAAATAAACACTGCTGTTAGTAAATTCACATTTTTGCTTTCCCAAGCAGCTTCAGCGGCAACTCCCGCCCAAATCCAAAAAAGCTCAACTCGCAGCTATACAAAATTTACTCCAAAACATATAAAGCAGCTTCTAAAAAATAAAAGAAAAATACGTCGTGAATGGCAAAATCGCCCACTTTGAAAAAACAGTTAAAAGAAATCACTCAAAATCTACAAAAACAGCTTAAGTATAAAGAGACTTTCAACAACTCGTTGAACATCTCGCACCCACAAAATCAACATATTACTCTCTCTGGCGAGCTGCTAAAAATATGAATAAACCGGTACTGACAGAACCTCCCATACGGCTGAAAAATGGAAACTGGGCCAGAAGCGATGCTGAAAAAGGTGCTGCTTTTGCCAACCACATAAAAACCGTATTCACCCCGAATGAGACAACTGGTGATATCCCATTACCAACATTAATCCCACTCAATAACTCCTGTACAGTCGCGATTAAAAAAAATGAACTTATGGAGGCTATAAATAAATGACTGGTTCCGCTAAGCATGAAGGCTATAGCGCAGGTAATTGTAAAGATCGACGTTGAGCTAAGCAAAAAGGACTTTTAGCTGTGTTTATTCTGCTAAGCATTAGGGCTATAGCGGAAGTTAGATGTTATAGATATGATAGTTATTTATGGAATTTAGGTATTTTATCGCGCTATTTTGAACTAAAACTTTATAAAACAAACTAAAATCAAAAATCCCCACGCGATAATTAAATTCCCTATTTGCCCGAATAGCACAGTCGCGAAGCGTGGGATTTAAGACGACCCTCGCGGTATGGTATCCCCGGACGAACGAACAACACGAACACACGAAAACCTGATAAATACATTTTTTTAAAAACTACACCGAAACTGCAGCAATATATATATATATATGTATATATATAACTATATATAAAAGAAACGGAAATTTTCCCGACACAAGGAAAATAATACCGAACACAAACCCTTTTTCAAAATCAACACAAACCGACAATCACCCAAAAGAAATTATTCATATACCAAAAATTATATTTCTTTAAACGCAATTGATTTGCGGGACCAGACCAACCTGTCTGAAATCCCTCGCACGATTCTTTGCAGAATCTATTCACCAGCTGGACTTCGATAAAATTCGATGTCCAGCAACAACTTGGCTCTGATGCGGGACGACACAAACAAAAAAAGGAATAAGGAAGGGGGAAACGGCCAAACAAATTCCAAGCAAACTACTTGAAATTCCCAGGACGGAAACACTTCACCAAAACAAATCACGACCGAACACAACCTGTCCAACTCTATTAAATTCCTCAAATTCAAAACACTAAATAACCGACTGCCAGAAATAAAATAAAGCAAAATAAACACTAGCTGGCAAAACTAAACCAGCGCGCAAAAATACACCCTTTGGAACACTTGTCCTTCAGCCACAGTCCGATGATGGCCACAGCTCCACTTCACCACTCCAAAAAAAATACAACTTAAAAAAAAAAAATAAAATTATCCAAATTTTCCAAACAACTAATTTAAGATTCAAATAAATTAAAAATCTACAGCTTTAACACTCTCCTTCTTCCCTGCTCAAAAAGAACTAAAAGAATTAGAATATATGAGCGCCTATGACGCTCACTTTCCATTTATTTTCCCACATACATAGAGCGCGGCTTACGCAGAAACCAGTGTCCGCAGTCGGGGCTTTACCCATACCTATATGCGAAAAATCTCTTCAGATTTTTCTAGGTGTGTTTGGCAAATTTACATATACCCCCCTGCACCCACCAAAATGAAATATACATTTTGGCGGCACTCATGTACGTATAGGCGAAAGCATAAATGTTCTGAAATTCCCCTCCCTCAAACAGGTTCAAAGTGCTTAACAAATTAAGCAAAACAAATATATTTATAAAAAAAAATTAACAATCTTTTAAAATTGTGTTCCTTCGATTTTGCTCGCCCGTCGGCCCGAACAAAAAGGAAACATAAAAAAAACATAACAAACAATACAACAAAACAACAACAACTGTGCCGCGAATCTATACCGCGACAACCCCACCTCCACCTCCGCGAAAGTTGCTTGGTCTCCTGAGACCAGCGAACTTTCGAATCTAACCGGAGAAAAATCACCCTGAGTCGATGTGCGGCCTAAGGTCCTGCACATGCCATGTCTCGTTCGTCTTCGTCTTCTAAAACATATGTCCACGGAGACACCCTCTTTTTAACCCTAAACGGTCCAACAAATTTCGGAGCTAACTTCGCTGCAAAATAGTTTGCAGCATCGGACAAAACAAAATTACGTCTCCATACTAACTCGTGCGGTAAATACTGCACGTCTGAGATTGTACGTTTTCGCTGTCTTGGCACTTGCCATTTCTAACTTTTTCCGTATGTCTTCCCTCAAGTCTGCCATTAACTTGGCCCGGTCCTCACTACTGTCCGGTTGGTCTGAGTCTCCCACTCGTCTATAATCTCTATCACCCCTGACCGCCATATTTCGGCCAAAATTCACGAAGTATGGAGACGCTCCCAAAACCTCATGCTGCGCTGTTCGAATGCAGCACGCCACCTTGAGAGATGAGAATCCCATGTCCGATGGTTTTCTGAAATATATGCTCGCAAAGTGGTCTTAATTATTTGGTTGATTCGCTCGGCCGGATTGGCCTGCGGATGATAGTGTGCAGTGTACCGCATCTGCACACCATACGACGCGCATAAACTCTGCAGCTCCTTGCTGCGAAACTGTGGCCCATTGTCGCATACAATGGACCTCGGAACTCCAAACTCCTTGCAAACACTCCTTGCCGTTGCATTTCGCAACGGAAACAACAATGGGAATTTGGTGAAGTATTCAACCACCGTTAAAATATAACAAAATCCCCGACTAGACTTCATCAAGGTTCCCACCAGTTCTACGCAGATCATTTCCCAAGGTTCTAACTTCTTTGTCCTCTCTACCATACAACCAGCTGGCTTATTGTTGTCAGGTTTCACCCTCTGGCAAACCTGACAACCTTTAATATATCTAGTTATCTCTGCCTTCATTTTCGGCCAATAATATTTCTCAATTACCCTAGCGTATGTTTTCCTAACGCCCATGTGCCCCGATAATGGATTATCGTGGCACTCGAATAAAATACTGCGCCTATCACTCCTGTCCACAACTCTCTTCTCGTACCCAGCGCTAAACAAACTATTTCTCCCTGCCTTTATATGTTTATATAACACCCCATTTTCAATTCTCCAAGATGGGTAATCGAGTGGTTTATCCTCCACTTTCCGAACCATGATCTTAAGCCATGGATCTTCTACACGCCCATCTACCTCCCCTACGACTGGGACACTTCTGGAAAGCATGTCGGGCACAACATGATCTTTCCCTTTCCGATGAATGATTTCATAATCATACTGCTGGAGCTTTAAAGCCCACCTAGCCAACCTACCGCAAGGATCTTTCAAATTGTTGAGCCATACCAACGAATAATGGTCGGTTACCACTGTGAACCTGACCCCTTCGATGTATGGCCTCAACTTATCAACTGCCCACAAAACAGCCAAACACTCCTTCTCGGTAGTGGAATAATTCCTCTCGCATCTACTCAACGACCTACTCAAATACGAAATAACCTTCTCCCCTTCATCAAACTGCTGTGTCAAAACGGCACCTATTCCAAAATCGGAAGCATCAGTCTGAACTACGAAGGGTCGTTCGAAATCAGGACAGCTCAGGACCGGCGCCGTCACAAGGCGCCGTCACTAGGCGCTCCTTGGCCTTCAAAAAGCTGTCCTCGCACTCCGGCGACCATCTAAACCTGTTCTTCTTCTTTAGAAGATCAGTTAGAGGCTTAACCAAATCAGCGAAATTCGAAACAAACCTACGATACCAAGAAATGGTGCCAACAAACGACCTGACTTCCCTTACATTTTTGGGCGCTGGAATTTTCAGCATTGCCTCAACTTTCTCGGGGTCAACGTGCAAGCCCTGTCGATCAACAACATAACCTAAGTACCGTAGCGAAGAAAGACAAAAATTACATTTTTCTCTATTTAATCTAAGCCCTGCCGAAAAAATCCTCCTCAGGACCTCCTTTAGAACCTCAACATGCTTATCAAATGTATTTGTAACGATAATAATATCGTCCAAATACACGAAAACATGGGGTTCCAAGTCAGCCCCAAGGACCTCATCTATAAATCTCTGCCAAGTTGCAGGCGCATTGTGCAGGCCATAAGGCATGCGCTTGAACTGGTAGAGCCCCCTACCCGGAACTGTAAATGCCGTGAAGGCCCTAGACTCCTTCTCTGCTGGGATCTGCCAATAAGCGGATTTTATATCCAAACTAGAGAGATATTTGGCGTCCTTTAGCTTATCTAAAGTAGCCGAAATATAAGGGAGGGGGTAACTATCTCGATCCGTATTTTTATTCAGTGTCCTATAGTCGACACAAAACCTATAACTCCCATCCTTTTTCCTAATCATCACAACCGGTGATGCCCAAGGGCTGTGAGAAATCTCAATCACACCCTTTTCTAACATGTCCTCTATTTCCTCATCTATGCGCCTCTGAATAGCGGGCGATACCGGATAGTATCGCTGCTTGACTGGTTCCACATTTGGCTTTGTACGAATCCGATGTTCGACCAAATGTGTACAACCAAGTCCCTCAGGCATAGACCTAAACACATCTGCAACAAACTCCTCAAGAACCGATTTTTCCCTAGTTGACAACGAAGACCTATCAACTATCGCCGCTACTGACGAGACCTCGACTTGGTCGGAAAACCTCCACTGATTCTTGGCCAAATCTGGCACTACACCGGCCTTAGACCAAAAGTCTACTCCAAGAATCAATGATTGGGGTAAATCCGGTATTACGAGGCATTCAACGAGGACCGACTTGCCCTCTACCTCGAAAGGGACCAAAACTACCCCCCTAACCGGAACTTCTTCACCATCAGCAAGCGCAACCTTGCTGACCGCAGACGCCAATAAACTTATTCCCCAGGACCTTAATGTGTCCCAGCCTGGCCTACCAAGAATCGTCCTGGTGGCCCCCGAATCTAAAAGCCCTAACATACGCACTCCAAAAATCCTAACGCCTAAATATGGCCTATTATCTAAATCTTTTCCCGACAAAGTGAAACTCAAATATACTCCGAACGGACGCCTCTGAGGCCTATCACTATTTTCCCTAGCCAGCTGGTTGCCCGCAGGCAACCTACCTAAACCTCGCGAACTTCTTGCCCTGCTTCCACAAGAGCTCGCTCCCCATTTCCCGAATCATCGCGGGCCCTCGGAGCCGCTCTCGGGGCCGCCTCCCTGTCCGAGCGCTCCTGTGATTGCCCTGCTCTCTGAGAGCATCGGGGGCAATCACGCTTCATAACGCCAGGCCGCTCGCAGCCGCGGCAAATTACCGCCTTTCGGCAGTTTACCGAAACATGCCCAAACTTCTTGCAGTTAAAGCACCTGAACGGACGCCTAGCCCGTTGAGGTGCCCTAATTCTCCGCTCCAATCTAAGATTGCGCAGCGGAGCCCTGACTGCAACCACTTCCGGCTCGGCCGAAACGTATGCCAAGTCTGGCACCAGCAAGTCCTTGGACCGGCTGCTGGGCGGCGGCACGAATGCTTCCACAATCGCCCGCACAGCCTCCAGTTTCCGACCCAAGGAAACCAACTCCGAAAGACTCTCAGGCTCAGCCAAGCCCAGCTGAGTCTGATAAAAATGACACAAATTAGCCCTGACCAGACCCAACATACGCTTCTCCGGCAAGGACTCGGACAGACGACGATGCCTATGGACTCAGCCCCACCTTGAGTCCATTTCCTAATTTCGTCTAACAAGAGGTCATCATAATTATGGGGCAGAAACTCTAACTTCGGCTGAACGACCAATTCTCGCCAGCTGCAAACATACCTTCGGGCATCACGGAACCAAATCAAAGCCCTATCCGAAAATAAATCTACCGCCCCTCTAAACAACTGGTCCTCACTGACCCCACGAGCGCCACAAAGCTCGTCTACTCGCTCCAGGAAGGCATGCAGAGATATATCCCTTCTCTGACCGGTAAACTTTAAAACCCACTTGGACAAATTTACAACTCGGTGAAACCCTAACATGCCCTCAAACAACAAAGCCTAAAACTGGTCATTAAAAAAAATATTATTAAAAAAAAAATCAAAAAAAAAAATTACCAAAAAATCAAAAACATTAATCCAAAAAAAATATATATATATAAAAATAAACCAGCGTACCACGCTCACGGAATTAAAAAAAATTTAAATAAACAAAATCAAATTGAAAAAAAAAATTTTAAAAAAGAAACAGTAATTGGCAAAAAGGCGGACAACACCACCAAACACCAAAAATTACAAAAAAAAATTTAAAAAAAATAAAATAAAACGGACTCACCGAACTATCGCGAACTCCGCTGCTCCGACCAATTCAAAAAAAAGCTAAATAAATAATAAAAATTAATTAGTCAAAATATAAAAAAAATATACAAAACACTAAAAACACCACCAAAAAAAATTATTTATTTTAATCAAAAAAAATTTAATTTAAAAAAAAACCCGAAAAATAGAAAAAGAAATATTACAAAAAAAAAATCAATTTTCAAAAAAAATTATACAACAAAAAAAATTTAAAAAAAAGTTAATATTTAAAAAAAACTTTAAACAAAATAGCCCCACGTTGGGCGCCAGCTTATCGCGCTATTTTGAACTAAAACTTTATAAAACAAACTAAAATCAAAAATCCCCACGCGATAATTAAATTCCCTATTTGCCCGAATAGCACAGTCGCGAAGCGTGGGATTTAAGACGACCCTCGCGGTATGGTATCCCCGGACGAACGAACAACACGAACACACGAAAACCTGATAAATAAACTTTTTTTAAAAACTACACCGAAACTGCCGCAATATATATACATATAGGTATATATATAACTATATATAAAAAAAACGGAAATTTTCCCGACACAAGGAAAATAATACCGAACACAAACCCTTTTTCAAAATCAACACAAACCGACAATCACCCAAAAGAAATTATTCATATACCAAAAATTATATTTCTTTAAACGCAATTGATTTGCGGGACCAGACCAACCTGTCTGAAATCCCTCGCACGATTCTTTGCAGAATCTATTCACCAGCTGGACTTCGATAAAATTCGATGTCCAGCAACAACTTGGCTCTGATGCGGGACGACACAAAAAAAAAAAAAAGGAATAAGGAAGGGGGGAAACGGCCAAACAAATTCCAAGCAAACTACTTGAAATTCACAGGACGGAAACACTTCACCAAAACAAATCACGACCGAACACAACCTGTCCAACTCTATTAAATTCCTCAAATTCAAAACACTAAATGGCTGACTGCCACAAATAAAATAAAGCAAAATAAACACTAGCTGGCAAAACTAAACCAGCGCGCAAAAATACACCCTTTGGAACACTTGTCCTCCAGCCACAGTCCGACAATGGCAACAGCTCCACTTCACCACTCCAAAAAAAATACAATTTAAAAAAAGAAAGAAAATTATCCAAATTTTCCAAACAACTAATTTAAGATTCAAATAAATTAAAAATCTACAGCTTTAACACTCTCCTTCTTCCCTGCTCAAAAAGAACTAAAAGAATTTGAATATATGAGCGCCTATGACGCTCACTTTCCATTTATTTTCCCACATACATAGAGCGCGGCTTACGCAGAAACCAGTGTCCGTAGTCGGGGCTTTACCCATACCTATATGCGAAAAATCTCAGATTTTTCTAGGTGTGTTTGGCAAATTTACATATACCCCCCTGCACCCACCAAAATGAAATATACATTTTGGCGGCACTCATGTACGTATAGGCGAAAGCATAAATGTTCCCAAATTCCCCTCCCTCAAACAGGTTCAAAGAGTACAAAAGCTTTAGTCCAGGTTTTGACATTTTACTATTGTAATGGCGAGGCTGGCAATACCCTCATCGGATCGCCGCCGCTCACTGAGCTAACTTAACGAAAGCAAAAGCGAAAGAAAGGAGAAGAAAGCAAGAGAACTTTGACAGCTCAAACAAAATATTCAGTTTTCTTCTTCCGCGCGCCGGTCGCATTTCACCCGCGAGTGGCGAATTTGTTTTGCTTAACAAATTAAGCAAAACAAATATATTTATAAAAAAAATTAACAATCAATAAAATCGTGCAGTGCGTTCTTTCGGTTAGTGCGTGTGAGATTTAGTTCCTTCGATTTTGTTCGCCCGTCGCCCCGAACAAAAGGGAAACATAAAAAAAACATAACAAACAATACAAGAAAACAACAACAACTGTGCCGCGAATCTATACCGCGACAATTTGAATTATTGTTTGGAAAAGAAGAATTTCCGATTTTGTTTTTTGAATTGAATTGTTGAAATTAATTGCATTGTAGATATTATTGAAATCGTCGCACGCTGCTCTGAACGGTTCAAATTTTATATAGTTGGATTTGGCTATTTTTACTTGTAGTAAATTATAATTTCTTGTTGCGCGGGAAGGTACTTTAATGTTTAATTTGCTCAACAGACATTCACTATTAACATTGCCTTGTAGAATTTTGAAAATGAATATTGAATTAAGCATTAGTCTACGGTTTTTTAGCGACGGAAGGGTGGAAAAGTTCGACGTCATCTGCATACATTGAAATATGGCTATTTTTGATGATAGATGGTAGATCATTTATAAATAACAAGAAGAGAACAGGTCCAAGGTGACTTCCTTGGGGTACAACAGATGTAATATTAAATTCAGGTGATTTGGTTGTTTTGAAAATAACTCGTTGTTTTCTATCCAATAAATATGAATTAATCCATTTTAATAATCCTGGCGGAAACCCAAAATTCGACAGTTTCAAAGTTAATAATCTATACATCAAAAGCTTTGCTAAAATCAGTGTAAATTACATCAGTTTGCAATCCTTTTTCAAAATTTTCGATTACATGAGATGAAAATTCTAATAAGTTAGTTGTAGTTGACTTTCCAGGTAAGAATCCATGTTGAAAAGGTGAAATTGATTCGAAGATACTAGAGTTTATTTGAATGCAAAAAATTTGTTCAAAAAGTTTTGCAATTGCACTTAATTTTGCTATTCCACGATAGTTTGTAATACTTGATTTGCTTCCTGATTTATGCATTCTTTCAGAATGGACGAAGGTATGTTATCTGGACCACCTCTGAAACCAATCTTTAGTTTTTTGAGATGTTCCAATACTATAACTTCATCAATGGCAGGTTGTAAAACATCAAAAGGTGTTATATCAAAAGAATAGGTATTGTGACGGTAAGAATCCGCAGAATATGTTGTTTTGAAAAAATTGGCAAAAAGATTGCATATAGTTTCTACATTATCGGATTCAACATCATTATATTTCATTAGCGATGGATAGCCACTATCTTTACGTTTAATATTGATAAAGTTCCAAAAAGACTTTGGGTCTTGCTTCAAAGATGTTCTCACTTTGTTTAAATAGTTGTTATAATTGTATATTTCGACAAGTCAGTTAATCTGTGATGTTTTTTATACAATCTGTAATATTTAGTTTTAGAATTTCTTAGTTTTCGCAGATCGTTGTTGAACCATGAGGGGTCCTTAGTTTCCTTTAGATTCGTTTTAGGAACCGCATACTCAATACAATCGGTAAACGTTTCTACTAATTGTTCGAGGAGATCAGCTATCATTAAGCAATTTGTTTTAGTTAAATAAGACCAGTTAATATCAGATATACGTTATTTTAGTTTTGTGTAATTAGTTTTCTTGAAGTCAAAAACTGTTGTAGAATTGTTATTGTTATAGGAGAGTTGTGTATGGAGAGTTTCTAATGTGGGATGGTGAGCATCTTCAGGCAGCGTTAGAGGAGCTGACCGCTATATATTTAGATTAGAGAAATCGTCAACAAATATCAAATCCAGGATTCGGTTGTTTGTATTAAGATTTTGGTTGATTTGTGATAAACCTTGTAAGGCAAGAGAGTTAAGGAACTCAATATCGTTTAAATTATTAGATGATGGAAGCAGTTTAAAAGGGTTATCAATATCGCTTTCCCAATTGAAATCACCTGAAACAATAACATGCTCATTTGGTTTCAGTCTGGAACAAATTTCATTAATAACTGATAGGTGTTTTAAGTAAATTTCACTGGAAGAGCTCGGAGGAATGTATGAGCACGTAATGAAAACATTTGAAGACTGATACTTTACTTTGACACATCAAAATTCAATATTTAAAGCATCTTGTAAAATAACTTCTTCTGAAAAATAAGTGGATCGAATGGCAATCAAACAACCACCTCCACTTGTAGTATTATTTAGTATTGAATTACGATCTTTGCGGAATACAGAATATTTATAACATAAAATATCAGAATTTAGTTTTACGGGTTTTAACCACGTTTCAGTAAAAATTAATATATCATATTCTAAATCAAAACTAGTTACAAACAGATCTTTAATTTTGGTGTTAAGACCGCGAACGTTTTGATACAAAATGGAACAAGAATTTGAAGAATTTAGTTTTTTGGAACATTAATCTCGGGTGCACGAGGTAAACGTTTGGAGGCCAAAAGTTAGGGTTCAATGCACTATCAAATAAATGTTCAGGAATCCAAATTTTAAACGATGAATTTATACGGGCATAGTTGGAATTAAATTTGAATACTTGTATGTTGTCGGGAGAAACTTTTAGCTGCGCAGATATGTGATGCAACACATCTTCAGCTGTAGTGTCACTCGCAAACCGAGAAATAAAAATAGATTTTCTTGGTGGGACAACAACAAGCTTTTTAGGTTGTGACATAGTATTAGGACTCGAAGCAGGTTTTGGAGCAGAATTAAGATTAGGAGCAGCTGTTTTTGGTGCCACTTTAGCGGACGAAGGTATCAAGTCAATGTCGTTATTAGAACAGTCGCTGACTTGATTATCGGAAATTGATTTGGCGACATCTTTCTCCTTTGTATAAGCAAAATAAGGAGAAAGGTTAAAGGCTTCAGACAAGTTCGGTGCCAGACCAATTGGTGTAGACAATTGGTCTGAGTCTAAATCTACAACAGGAATCGGAATAATATTTATTTTACTCCTCAAATTTAAATTTTTTCGCGCTCTCTCTGGAGAGACGTAGTTTTCATCCAAAAACTTGAACTCTTTGAAAAAGCTCTCATAATCGGCTTATTTTGTTTGGATGACCGACATCTCATTAGCGATTTCTAAAAATCCCTTTCTGGTTTGACGAATCACCCTAACTATAGCCGAGTCCTCTTTGCGGCATTCGGTGCAAGACCAACGTAAACCACACTTTCTATCTTCAAGGTCATCAATCAGACGTGCCTTTAAGGAAACACATTTGCAATGGTAAATGCTTTCACAAAACCAACAAGAAACAAAAGGTTCCTTTTCACTCTTCACGTAAAGATAAAAGCAAAAAAAAAAAAATAGAAATAAAAATGTGCAAAAATTTATTATATTGAATTCAAAATTTAGGCACTCTAGTGTATATGAAACAAGTGCCAAAAAGCATGCACTGAAAAATGATCACTATTTAAGAACCTGTGTAAGCAGTTTCAGTGGAAAGTACTGATAATATCAGAAACGTCAAAGAGGACAGCTTAAAGCTCACGGATAAAATATATTGATACAAACAACAAAGTTGTAAATTTTGTTGTTGTTATACTTAGCTTAGCACAGCAGCACAGAAATCAGCGAAAATAACACTCTAAACTATGAAATTTTCCCTATATATTATGCACTTTAGCTAGACTTTGTTTTTATTGTCAATTTAAAATAGCTTAATTGACTCTTAGCAAAAAAATTCACTTCCAAACAGGTTGATAGGGTTGCAAGATTTTCCTCGATATCACCCAGGCCTTCGATAAAGTCTGGTACGAAGGACTTATTCACAAATTACATCATATCCTCCCCTCTAATATGCACTGCCTACTTAAAAATTATCTCACGAATAGAAAATTTGTAGTAAAATATAAAAGCTTTGTCTCCCGAAAATACGAAATACTGGCCGGAGTACCACAAGGAAGTTTCCTTGCGCCCCTAATATATATTCTCTATACTGCAGATATGCCCAAAAGTGATAGAACTCTTATATCTTTTGCTGACAACACTGCTATCTGGTGCTCTCACTTAAACCCAGACATGGCAACTCTTTACGTGCAAAAACATTTGGACAATTTAAGTAATTGGCTATCACGATGGAAAACCAAAATCAACGAATCCAAAAGCTGCCACTTAACCTTCACCCGAAGAAGGGGCACGTGTCCTGCTCTGAAGATAAACGGAAGCAAAGTATCTTGGAATGTACCTCGATCGCCGACTCACATGGCATAAGCACATTCCATCCAAAATCACCCAAAGGCATCTAAGCTAAATCTCACATACAAATATACAAAAGTATAATAAAACCCATTTGGACATATGGAATTGAGCTCTGGGGCACTGCCTCTCCCTCGAACGTGGAAAAACTCCAGAGAGTCCAATCTAAAATCCTGAGACAAATTGCCAGAGCCCCTTGGTTTATAAGAAATGCCAACATCCACAACGATTTGAATATCCCTGCTGTAAAAGACGAAATTCCGAAACTTACCTCGAAGTACACGCAGAAGCTTATGTTTCATCCAAACATTCTAGCTAGAAATTTACTGAGACCTCTGAATCCCTCACGTCTTAAACGAAGCTAATATATTCCCAATATATTAGATACGATAACTCCACATTGCCTAAATCAATTAGGGAATTCACAAGGGTCTCGTATCGGTCGTATTGTTGCATTGTCGTGAAAAATACGATAGTTGTGAAAATGTTGTTGCTGTTTTCCATACAAAAAAAAATACGATAATACAACTTTGCAACCTGTGTTTCTATGACTATCGTATTGATTCTTATTCTTATTTGAAAAGTAATTGGAGGAAATTGTTAAAATTTCTTTTAGGGACTGTTTTTAAGGCATAAAAAGTGCACGACTTGCCGAAAATATTGCAACAAAGAAGTGAAGACCTCCAAAACTCTTGCGACCATCAAATTTGGCCAGATGGCCACTTGCACTTACCGGCAGATGAATTCCGGGCCCAGGGGTTTCCGGAAGCATTTTGAAAACATTAAACGTGCGCGACTTGTTGAAAATATTGAATCAAAGCACAGGTGAACCGCAATATTTCTTCCGATCCTTGATTTGGGCTGCATCAGCACCTCCGCGAATGGTGGCACGCATCCCGGGGCGAAAGAATTTTAGCATTAAAATTAAACAAAACAAAACCGTCATTGCCTCATCTCCGAAAATTCCGTAGTCTACAACCGAAGATTGTAGTTCTAGATAAAATCCATGGCAAACAAGTCATTTAAATCTTTAATTTTTAGCTCATCAATTGACCGACCATTAGGAAGAAGCTTAACCCATTCATGACGAACGTGCCCATATGGTAACGCTGATAGCGCTCTACGGTATGTGCAATTAAAAAAATATTTGAACGAATATTACTAATCCGTTTTTTGATGTTAATAAAGCATACTTTTAATAACTCTAAGCAATCGTTCGTCAGTAGCGGTCGTGGCTGATAATTGAAAAGTAGTGTTTTTAAAAAGTGGGCAAAAACAGCGAAAAGTCACGACCTTTCCAGTAAGAATATTTTGCATTGCCATAAAAAGTTATATATTTTGAATATTTTTTTTTGGCATTTGGGTAGAATATCAAAGTATTAGAAAACGTATAAAATAAAATTATTTATAACTTCTGTGTTACCTTTTTATCATTTTGAATTTTGCTGTTACCATACGCTCGTCACAACCCTAGCCGATTTAAATGATCTTACTGAAATCGTTTGTATGAGCTTTTTTTATGTAAAATTAATTGAAGTCGCCAAAAACCCTTAATTTTAAATCGAAATTGCTGAAATTAATTTAAAGGAAATTTATTTTCTGCTTTTTAGTCGGTTAAAGGGTTATATTTTAAAAAACTTGTTTTTTACT